>JAVTVY010020475.1:0-71194 GCA_036873755.1 Hanleya hanleyi
TGTATACTTGGCCGTGAAAGCGAGTTATCTAATACAGGAAGTAGTTCGCGGGCAGACACGGCTCGCTTTGAGAATGATGTCATGCTGCCTCGCTTTGAGATTGGAGATTCAAAAATGTCACCAGTTTACATGAGAGTCGCTTTGGTCTCCCGCGGGTAGACACGGCTCTCTTTGAGAATGGTTGATTTTGTTGAAAAGCGATATGCGTGTTGAAAACTTTTGTACCTTACTTCCCTATTTTGAAAGTGAACTCTTCCAATTCGATTCGTCGGGAAGCCTTGTGGGATTACAACACCGGGTCAGTGGAAGTTTCCATTACCGCAATAGGGATGGTAGCCAGACAGTATTGCGACACGTGCCTGCAGTCACTCGACCATATTTCCTGGCTAAATCTGTACCGTGATGCCGACGTTTGGTTCATTATCCATCAAACACGAAGTAAAAAGTGAAATGTCCAGCTTGTCAAGGATTGAAAATACATAAAAACTAAACCTCTAAATTCCTGCAATAATGATCGGGTTGTCTACAACGTCACTCGTGAGATGTCAATGTGACTGACCCAGCGAGGGTGCATATTTTATGTTCGTCCGCTCCATAAAGTTGATTCCTCCTTGATTATAAACTGGATTATCATGTTGTTGGAAACACTGACGTTTGTCATTTTATTACATGGAAACGTAGTTCTGGATTGATGAGTGAATAAAACACCAGCATCCATGTCTGTTGACATCTCCCTGTAGCACAAATGAAATACTCAACTTCTCCCTTTTTGCAGTCAAAATGTATGAGACACATCATGCACATCCTAAGAAATGAAATAATGGCTCCCTCGACATAGGAGTTGTGCACAAACTAACTATTACACCGAAGCCCTGACAGGGACAAGCAGAGGGAAACATTTATATCTTTGTCCTTCCATATCATCTGTTTATTAAAGAAAATGAGACATCGAAAATATCATTCAAATTGCCGTTAATTTTTTTTCTATTGATCTCGTAGGTGCCTCAAAATGGCCAGTTGACGGGCATTTTCGCCTCCAACCTCCTGCTAATGAGAACCCGGTTAGGAACTTCTGATCATAGTTCTGTGATATATGGAGAATTCGCAACCACAAAAACTGAACTTTTGTATTTTATTTCTGTGTCAACGCGTATCGTTAGTCACGATTTAGTTGTACAGAAATTATTCTGAGTAACATATTCACTTTATTTTCAGCGGCACGAACTCCACGACGAAAACGGGAGTGTTCGAATTTATTGTTTCACGAGTATATTGAAAATGCTCGTTTTCGTTTTATTAGGATGGAAAAAATCACGACAGGGGAAAAATTGGCCGTTTTCGAATTAAATTTGGAAGATGAATTATTAGGGTAACCTGTTCTGATATCAAAAATTGAAAACATCAGGAAAGTGCAAATTTAACATGAATGACTGACTTTGCCAGATTTTAAAGACTGGATAAAAAGAGCTGACGTGAACAAGGCAGCAACTGAAGTGGAAAATCGGAATAGAAATACATACGGTTTTTAATAAACCAAATTTCTTTTGCAATAAAATAACGTAATTGAGGTGAATTTTTTTTTACAGTATTAGTGAAGAAATTACGGTACTTGTGATCTGATTATTGACACAAAAGTTGAATGTCGGAAGTTACGTAAGATAGCCCGAGATTATAGGCCATTTAATAAATGGAATAAACCTACATTTATTCTACTATATTTCCAAATGAAGCATAGATACATCTGAAACAGATCGATCCAATTTTCAGATTAATTAAAACGTAAATTGTGGATTGATGCGGATCATGTTAGGCCAAAATATACTTGAATAAAACTGGGTAAACAGGTGAGTGTATAGCCAATAAATGACAGAACAGCTGCAGTCGAGCCATATTTCAAGCCAGAATAACGATCGGAGAGAGGTAAAAGGGAATTCTTTTTCAGGTTTGAAACATTTTTTTTATTTTCATGACAGTCCTGATCTCACTTTTACGAAGGCATAATACATTGACGTTGTGTTAGCTGAATATATTTTGAAGCGGGAACCGTGAACAAGCGCAAGTTTGGCCCACGTGCCATGCTATCCAAGGCTTGATCACGTGATGTTATTGCAACTCTGTATGGCGGGAAAATGTTCAACCAACACGTGGCATGTTGAAACTTTCATTCTACTGACCCCACCCAATTCTGTGAAAGTATTTTAATACATCTGTTAATCAAGGAACGAATGGATACAGTGAATTGTTAGAAAGGTCAAGCAATTCATGTATTTCGTTTAGCCGATATTACCGGGCGGGATGAGTTTGTTCCAGCTGGGAAGATTGTATTGTCTCAGATCAGTTGGCCCTGATATGGGCCTTTAAATAGTGACAGGCGCTTGATTAATTTGCTGTTCGTTTTATTGACATAAACAGTTTGAAAAGCCCTTCCACAATATTTCCCTATGAAGAGCAATCAAGAAATTATTAGGTTTGATTCTCAATCTGAAAATGACGTAATCTGTGTTTCTTCATTAGATCGTTTATATATTTTCCCCTTTGACATCATTGGCGAAACCGGGATAGTTGGACATATATAGTCTTGTCGGCCGTGACAAAAATTCTGCAAGGTTTCAAGCATGTACTGCAGAGAAAATAAAGAAAATATCAGAATGTCTAAGTGACAGAATATGCTCTTGTCACGTATGTACTAATGTACGCGAATTTGTGATTTTAAATTGGCCGGGCGTCCGATGAAGCTAATCTCTTCATTGTCAGCCGATCATTGCGGTCAATTACTCGAACCTAATTTCATGGTTAAAGAGCAGGAAGAATGCATTGCTCTCCAAAGAGAGAAAATAATGATAGGAAATGCAAGAGGCAATGGATAATTCACTAAAAACGATCAAAGATGAAGAAGTCCGCCATTTAGCTTCTCGCGTCAAAAAAAGATAATTCGAACACGTCCGTTTTCCTAAAATTGGCTTGAATTGGGTACTTGAATAATCACTGTAGGACCTTGAAAAGTCATTAAATTTAATGCAAGAAAAGGCATGCGAACGCTGTTTTTTTGTGTTTTGGTTCATCATTATCATCATTTGCTGCTGATGTCGCCAGATCAACAGGTTCGGAGTTATTCACTGTGACCGTGCCGACCGTGTCAACTGCTTTTTTGAAGCGTAAATTATGTCCTTCGTCATTCAGATTTTTTAGTTGATCCATATCGTTGAAACCACTGCTTTGAAAATTATGCCGCCAAATTGATTGAATTTTAAAAAATTCTGACGGATTTCATATTGAATTTGATGCTCAACAGTCATGCCAGTCGAACAGACCGTCAGCAAGGTCGGAAGAATATGGAAGCAAAACTTCGCCTCGGTACTCAACGGGCAGATTTGTATATATCGCCACATGCGAATATACGACCAGCTTTCACATTATTTTGTGCTAATACAATTTTTAAGGTTCTGGGAACAAATTTAATTCGTAAATCAACTTATTGCTAGTAACTTTACAAAAAAAAAATGAAAAGGGGAGACAACTCTGACAAGACCACATTCTTCCAAAGAGGGCGCTTTTCACGGAGGTGACTGAATGAGACGATCAGCAACTTCCAGGAAGATACGAGGGTTGCCAGCGAGAAATTACATATACAAAAGAACAGACAACACTTCGGGTAGTGTTTTAATAAATAAATGAATGAAAACAACGACCAGACATTGACACCATTGGTTTTATTTACCCACCACCCATAGAATCCATTTCTTTATTAATCCTACCACCCACAGAATTGGATTTCATTTTAACACGACCACCCATAGAAAAAAAAAAGGCTTCCCATCCGCCCCCCCCCATGCCTTTTTTTCTGGAATAGCCCTGACTTAATACCTTTCCTAGCTTCAGCTAGCTCTCTCTTGGTGGCATCATGTTTCTGACCTTTCTCTATCTTCTTCACATACTCATACTCAAATGTCTTACGATCACCCAATAATCCTGGCTTGGCCCTGTGTACAAGGGTAGAATAAGTGGAATATTGATCGATTTGTTACCTTCAACTGAGTCATGCAGTTTTACAGTTACCAGCAGATTACCCATCCCCCTACATCTTTCTCACATGATACTGCTCTTTTCATACTACTACCCAATGGCACAAATGGATGACTGAATGAACATACTGTTTCTTTATAGTATAGATGTACATGTAATATATACAGTAGAAATAATGGGAACCAGCAATCTACAACAAGAGCCTAATTGGCACTGTGAACAAAATCTAGGAGTCAATCTTTCATTGAGTTACTGGTGGTCAGTACCCTGTGCCATTGACCTTTGATTTCAATCCTGGTACATAGCACATCGCTTCCCACTAATGCATCCACTCACAGAAATGTGATTCTAAATGGTTTCCTGATATTATCATCCCCAGTGGCTTTGACCTTTGAACCTCAATAAGTTTCTTAATTGCCATATGTATGAGGTGTTTCTGAAGTTTGACCAAGATCCACATCCTTGGACTGGAGCAATAGCACTAAGTTTTCAATATTTTCCTGTTTGAAGGAGGGGTGCGGGCTGGACCTTGCATATCAAAACAATGTATCCACTCAATAAAATCATTTGAATTTCGATGATTTCCAGATTTTTGGGCCAAATTTCTGATCTTGACCCCAATTTTGGGTTGTCCCCTCTTATCCACTCACACAAAATTCTGATCTTCAAGAATTTCAGATTTTTAGGCCAGTGACATTGATCTGTGACCTACTGACCTAAATTTTGGTACGCGACATTTGCGTGACCCCATAGTTATCCCATTTTGAAAGTTGTCAACCCAAGCCCAGCTGAATTCCGATTTGCAAACCATTACTACTTATCTTTCCTGGCATTACCTCAGACCAGTCTCAAAAGACTGAACATAAATAGTTGATGTCCGACCAGGTGGTCTAAACCAGGGCAGATATTAGCGATGTGAATTGGCAGGGTGGGAGGCACATGTACCAACTTTGGAACATTTTTCGTAAGGGAAAATTAGGGCATACTAGGAACTGGCATAAGGCATTCCAAACGGTGTGGCATGGTAGGCCGAGTTGGAACTCCTTGGAACTTCCTGGCATCCATTTTCGAACTCACCAAAGAAAGGATGGCATATGGCTTGCCATCCAATAGCACAGAGGGAATGGTAGGGACTGGCATATGCCATTCCAATTGGAACTCCTATCCATGCTGATCAGATCACTACAGTGGGCATGGTGTATCTCATTTGGATAACCAGCATATGCCTTTCCTTTCAAGGAACTCATGCCCTAATTTCAAGAAACTCTCCAAGCTGGGAGACAAATACTTCAAATGAAACTAAAAGTAGTAAATATGCGGATAGGTGCAACATCAATTAATCCATGAAGAACATAAAAACGAAAATATGATAACCTCTGCATTTCATCTTTAATTGCACATTAATATAAAAACTAGATGAGAGCCTCCCAGTTTATTAAAGTTTCTCCCTCATATGCCACAGAGACAAAGCCTTGTACAACTATGAGTACCATCTTCCAAGTCAAAATCTTTCAACTCAGTAGAAAAATCGAAACTGTAATTTTGTTAGTGTACAGTGAAATATGAGGTAGGGGTGTTAAAACTTACCAGTCAAGAATAGACCAGAGCTCCATCATGTTGTTCTGTAAGGCTGTACCTGTGAGGCCAAATCGACGATGAGTATTTATCTTTCGGAGAGCTGCTGTTGTCTGGGAATTGAAGCCCTGTATAAATCAGGTAAACATACAGTAACATGTACATAAAATGATCTCGTCCATCATCGAACAAGACAAATATGAACTGTGTAGAGCACTAAGAACCCCTCAGCCTAGCAGATACATGTATTCAAAGGTCCTGGTTGACGAAGAAGCAGATGTTGCCAACAAGCAATAAGTCAATCTGAATTTGTGTAAGACTTCTGCTCTATTGCATGTGGCATGCAAGTTCAAGGCTCTCAAGCAAAGTCATTCTTCAAAGGGTCACAACTTGACGATTTGATCTGGTGACCTGAAAAAATGGGTCAATCTGACTTACGTTTGATAGACTTCTGTTTGTGTCTGCATGCACCATGTGTGATGTAAGTTTGGTGAAGCTAGGTATACTCATTCATGAGATATGATGATGAGAAAACAGATGAATGAACGGATGTATGTATGTGATGAAAATAATCCCCAAAGACAATACTGGTTGTAGTCCATGACTGATGTGTGTCTCATATAAGTTCAGTAAGAAAGGCCTTATCATACCTAAAATATGATGGTAATATCTACCTGCTGATGAATTTGACCCAGTGACCAAGAAATAAATAGGTCAGTCTAACTGATAGGTTTCTGCTCTGAAACCATATACATTTGTCAAGCTGTTTGGTGCTCCGATGCAGTCATTCTTGAGACATGGTGGTTAAAAGCAATTTGTGATACATTGACATAGTTTGACCAGGTGACCTGGAAACATGAGGGTCAATCTCGATTTTCAATAGGCTATGTGCCTATATACCACAGATTCATTGGAGTCTCAAGAGATCAGTCAAATAGGCCAACCATGAAAAATAAGTATGTCTTCAAAACAAATCTGTAGACTTGTCATATTTGTATATCCCAGATCTGGAATTCGTGAAGTGGTTTCTGGTTGTGAACAACATATTGGAGATAACGATATGTATGCCCATTAATGCGAAGCCACATACCACATGATGTTTGGGATTCAGACATCAACGACCCACATAATTAACAAACATGAAATACCAACATCCCATGTACATGTAATAATGATATTACATCAAAGAACAACTACCCAAACACCATTTTTCTCAACTGCCTTCCCCCCAACCCATGTAGTTTTTCTAGAACAGCCCTAACCTGTTCAATCAACTTCCCATTGTAATAAATTTGATCTGCTCAATATTTATGAGTGAAACAATACACTTCTAATGATTGGCATTATTACAGTTTACCATATATTATGTATGAAGTATCCATAACTTAATGTAACAATTATTTGGACTTACTTTAATGCGGTGAACTTCGTCAACAATGACACCCGCCCATTTTACACTGTTCATTTCATCCTACAAAAGAAAAACACAAACCTGTTATGTCAGTCCTATAGAGGGATTCACCATATTTTGGCACCAAGTGGCAGGTAAGCCTTTCGGCAACTCCTTTCCACACTGCAAAAGACCCGGTATAATTGAACCAAAAAATAATTGTGAGTACCTAATGTACAAAAGTATATGGAATTTTTTGTTGGTATTAAGTTTAAGATCATGAGGAGTAAAACAGTTAAAACAACAATATAAATATATGTACACATCTTATGCTTGACTCATTTTGTCAAATTTGACATCTGGAAAATCACAACAAAATTTTACATCTTGATAGCCCTTTAGTCTGTCCTTTTGTTAGAAAAAAAACAAACTTATCTTTAACATAATTTGGCCTGTGAAATAAAGCTGCCAAAAAATATGAAGTGTGAACTGTCATGTACCAAAATGTCACTTATGGCAATGCTGCATGACATGTCCGGGGTGAAATATTAAAAATTTGAGAAATTCTCTTTTTACCCGTCTCTTGAATGCATCAACTCAACACCATGTGATCCACTATTTACATAAAGGAGAATGAAATTTTTTATGACATTCTATTTTTCAAACATAAGGACATTTTACATACTTGATGAACAAAAAATACTTTTTGACTTGTGCATGATAAATATAGATAGCTGCAGTGATCGGCCCGTAAAGGAAGGAGAATGGTCAAGAAAAAAAATCGTGGAGTTTTGTTCTGTGGTAAACTCATGCTGTGCTGTTGTTGTTGTAATTAGAACTCACAAAAAGCTGGTTATCTGACCAAGATTGAGTAAGTGAGACCCTCTCCAAGCTAAATGAATCTTATATTTGTCAGATTTTTATCCAGCCACACAAAAACCATCCAAATCCATGGAAACGAAATCTAAAGAATCCTGCCTGTGATGAGCCTGTGATTTTCAACAATATATGATCACTGCAGATCACTTTCTGTGATGTCAACATTTCCGTTACACATAATTGATTAACTGCGGTTTGACAAATGCAAAACAGATGAATAATGAGAATAAACAGAAATTCAGTACTCAA
Source organism: Hanleya hanleyi (assembly GCA_036873755.1). Classification (NCBI taxonomy): domain Eukaryota; kingdom Metazoa; phylum Mollusca; class Polyplacophora; order Lepidopleurida; family Hanleyidae; genus Hanleya; species Hanleya hanleyi. Next base: position 8,117 of record JAVTVY010020475.1, read on the forward strand.
TCAAGGAATTACACATATCCATAGGAGATCCACACCACTGTCCTTATGAGTCATAAACAAAACACACTGCCTCCAAACCCATATAACCAAACAATACAATTAACAATACGGTACTCACCAAATTGTCTCTGTAGGTTTCATAAGTAGTCACCATCACCTCTACCTTGCCTTTCTTCACCTCTGCCAGAGCCTGGACTTTGTCACCCCCATGGTACTTCCTGAAACAGTCAGCCACCTTATCAAACAAGAGCCTTAGGGACTTCAATATACACCTGTGCATGCCCAAGTATACCCCTTTACTATGATTTGACCTTGATGAAATAGGTCATGGTCAGTCAATTTGAATAGGCTTCTAATTAATCACCAGTTGCATATGTACTGTAGTGTAGATTTGATGAGCTGCGCCATGATCCCTCAAGATACTGCAAACTAGAATTTGACCTTGAAAAGATAGGCCAAGATCAATCAAACTGAAAAAGGCTTCTAGTCAATCATCAGTTGCATATGTAGTATGAATTTAGAGAGCCCAGATCTAATCCTTCAAAAGTTATCACCAATACTCAAACTTGACCTAGATAAAAAAAGGTCAAGGTCAATCATCTTCACTAGATTTCTGACCCATCGTCAGTTGCATATGTAATATGGATTTAGAAAGCCTGGCTACAGTCCTGCAAGAGATATTGTGTTAACAAGCTAGTTGATGGACAGACAGATAGATGGGCCAAGCAGACAATACCCTTCAGCCAAACTTGACAGAGGGGTTGAATATCAACAGTTTGAGACCTTTTTGCCACCACAATCTACATGGAGTTTGAATGGTACTCCTAGCATAAACACAACAATTTTCAATTATTTATTATATTTTCAATCAGAGTGACCTTGAACTTTGACCTAAAATGAATACCCAATGTTTGGTACTAATCCATGACATGGAATTGGGGATATTGTACGGACAAGCAAAAACGTAACAGATGGACGGACAGACAGACCGACAGACATCGTGATCGCAATATATGATCTTGTCTATCGACGGGCATATCAAATATATATATGTTATTTTGACTTCCTAAATAACATTGAATGAATGAAATGTGTCTATGGTTAATCATCACTTAAAGTAACTGCCAATACGGGTGAGTGAGTGAGTGAGTGAGTCAATAGAATTTAATGTCGCTTTCAACAATATTTCCGCTACATCACGATAAACTAACTAAGCACCACCCAGCTCAGCTGTGTTCCTGCTACTTCAAAGAAGAAATCTTTGAAGCAGCATGGAACCAGACACCCTCCGTCCACCCTATAAAACACTGAGGACAGAGCACAAGACACAGACAGGACGCTTACATGGTGCAATAAAGACAAGTGATATTACAGTGCCAGACATCACATTATCAAGTTCCTGTTGCTTCTCAGCAAAATGCATTGAAGCAACAGGGACCTGAACCCACTCAACCAACAGCATGTGTATGTCTGACCCATGTTACAGTACTGAATGTTGATGGTCACATACCTGGTAAGGAAGTAACCAATGTTACCGTACTGACTGTTGACGGTCACATACCTGGTAATGAAGTAGCCCCAAGTTTCCAGTTCATCCAACCAGTTATATAGGACACTACCAGGACCAATAATAAGGAAAGGCTTGTGGACGGAGGAATCCTCATCTGGCCTGAATGTATCTGACAACTAAAACAGGAGAAACAGTCATGAGCATGACATCATCATATTGCAAGGCAATGGTGAGATGGGACAAAACCAAATCCCACTGGGATATTACATCTAATAATTTGCATGTGAATTTTAGGTTTTGGAGATCAGAAATAAATAATTTGAGTGGCAATTTGGCAGAAAGTATATAATATTTCAAAGACAAATAAATCACATATTTAGCAGAAATATCTTTTCAGCATGTAAGGGCAGCTGCAAGTTCATTTTCTGTATTAAAATTATTAAGAAAATTAATTAATGTTTCCTTCATGTGAAGATGTATTACATTATTCATGTTTTGTAGATAGACATACTTCACACGAATATTTCAGAGCTTCGCTGTTCATTAGACAGAGATATATGAGAATATATTACCTCTCTGATGAACTTTGGTTTCTGTCTCATCACATCTTCTCTGTTCCCTTGTTTCCTCATCATTGCCAACAAAAAACCGATCACCTAAAAACACAGAGTTTGGGGAGAAAAGAGGAGGACCAGACCATCATAAATTTAGCCCCTATACTCCTAAGATATAGTATTAGAGGGATTAGTAACTCCACTGTATCAAGCTGTAAATATTATTCTCACTTATTAGTTAAAAATCAAACATTTATAAACAATGTTTCTGTTTGTAACTAAGTCAAACCTGCTTTAATTAATGCCATTAATCCCTTATTAATTGCACAATCAAACGTAGAAAACGGAAGTTTAAAAGAAAAAGTTAACTCCCCTAGGAGAGAGTTGTCCGCCCCTAGGAGAGCTCTCCACTCAAATCCAGCGTGGTCACTATATAGGCGACTGTAGCCTCATTTCTCATCCTCTTTCTCAAACCGAGACCAGTAGTGAAACAAGGCCGCGGTACGAGGGGACGGAAGGGTGGGCACATTAAATTAAAGCAGGTTTGACTTAGTTACAAACAGAAACATTGTTTATAAATGTTTGATGTTTGTTGCCTAAGTCTTAAACCTGCTTTAATTAATGCCATAGTACCAACATACGGAGGTGGGAACCTCGGTCTTGTAGTATATCAAAGTAGGCTAAGTGACCGCTGGAATGACACAGAAAACATGGGCATAGCATGAACAATCCATAATCAACAAATGAAACCTTGGTTATCAATGTAAAAAAGGTTAAACATGTGAATAAGATACTGATGTACTTATCTTTGATTGTTCACAGCCATGTAGCTGTGTTTGTGGTGTGGAAATTATTAGTTTCCCCCCGAGAGAGTACCGCAACGTCGCGTATTAGTACTACTCGGGAAGCCGTCTTTACCAAGAGAGAACCTCAACCACAGGGATATACAGTCTACTTGGTAAGGCTTATATATCTTGGCTGTTCCTAAGACCGGTCGAGGCAGGGTCTGTTCCGGGCCTAGTGATCGCCAAGTCACACCACTTTTTATCTTGGCTGTTCCTAAGACCGGTCGAGGCAGGGTCTGTTCCGGGCCTAGAGATCGCCAAGTCACACCACTCTCAGTCCACAATCGTCTTCCATCCAACCATCATTCTAGGGGGTTGAGTGCAAAAGACGGCGCTGAGATCATTGAGAAGGACGTCAGATTCAACCTGAAGGACACAATCAAAAACCGCAGTTAAGGTAAAGATCACACTCACCATGGATACATACATCTTAGGGTGATGATACAGTGTCTGACATCTCTTTAGAGGATCCAAGGTCGTCCATCTGACTTATTTCTACCTTCAATATGAGATCAATCAATTGTGGACCAATAATATGAATGTGATGAGATGATACAGCAATTAATGCAGATTTGCTGTGATGATTCATACTGCCGCCCCCCCCCCCCTTTTTTGGAATTTAGTTGACCACGTGCTGGGCAGCCATGAACGGCCCAAGCGTGGTCATCCTATCTGACTGGACTGACATCTCTCAGATAGAGAAAAGGAGAACGTGGAGTTCGCCGTCCAGACCCAAGACTGGACAATGTCAAGGAGGGGCAGGCTCTTTCAAAAATCTCAACAAAGGAAACCTGGCCGGTAACGCAGAGGGTAACCATGGAGTAGTAATGGAAGATACTAATCTAACCTATCTCCTGAGTGTCTACCCAAGTAGCTGGGATGACACCGATAAGGGAATAACTTGAGACAAGCAACAAGAAAAACCCCGGTTAGGAATCGAAAAGGGCCAATCATGAATATGATACAAATATACTTATTCTTGAGTGCCTCCATCCATGTAGCTGTGCTCGTGGTGCGATATGTCAAACTCTACCAAGAAATCAGAATCCTCTCCCACCCGGGTTGTTAGGTCTTCTTGGTCTTAGAGGGCGCCAAGCCACGTCATACTCAGTCCACCAACGACTTACGACCAACATGTCTTGTGAGTTGAGCGTATGAAACACAGCTGAGATCATCCAGAAGGTAGTCAGTTCAAACTGAAAGACACAAGTAAAACCGTAGTTTAAGGAAAAGCTAAAACTCTCAAGCGTCATACATTTTAGATTGATGATTAGAGTCCATGGTCGCCTATCAGACTTATTCCTTCCTTCAAGACGATCATGATGAAAAGCAAGATGGCCGCCTTGCTGCAATGGTGACAAATTTCGCCCCCTCCTCTTTTCTTGAAAGAAACTAACCACGTGCTGGGCAGCCTTTAGTGGCCCAAGCGTGGCCACACTATCTGACTGCACTGACATATCATACAGATATAAAATTTGTGACCGTGGAGTTTACTGTCCAGACACAAGACTGGACAATGTCATGGAGGGATAAGTTCTTCCATAAAGGCCATGTGTAGTGATGGCCACATAGAAGAAGCAAAACACAAAAGTGGAGGCGTCAATGGAATATCTACCTTCTGCCCATTGGAAAGACTAATTTATGGTCTTAAACAACTACACGGCTTATTAAAATATGAAGCCTTGCTGACAGGGGAAGGGACATGATAACCGTAGTCGAGAACCGTGAACGGAACCGGAACGAGTAAGATAGTGGCGGATGGTTTGAACAGGACATAACCGAAGATCGTCCTCCAGGAAATAGAAGATCTTCCAAGAACATGAAGTTCAGACACTCTGGACGCTAAAGAAACGCCGCCACCCGATAACCCATACCGGTAACAGTTGGCGAGTACAACGCGACTGTAATGCTACGGCGCGAATAAGCTCAGAGACCTATTCGATAAGGTTAATGTTGGTAAGTAAAACGTAACCCCAAGCCAGAGCAGACGATAGCCTCCCCTGGTGCTCAACTGAGACTTCCTATCCCGGTGAAGTTGAAGGAGGAAGACAATACACGGAAATAGAGTCGGGAATGGTATCACGACCTCGGCATCAGGACAAATAATCCGTTGTAGAGACCGAACCCGAACAACGAACTCCGTGAGTAAGGTCCCACATATAACCAACAACCCTAAGGATGAATGACAGACACAATGTCAGAGTCTAATCATTGGTGTAACGGTCTATACCGAAATAAGGTACTTAAAGGAGAAAGTCGGAAAAACTGTCTCCCAAGTACACCACAAAAAACGTTGTGTCGCTAAAGCACAATCCTAAGGAAAATGGATCTTAACATAACGTTTGTGTGTAAAATCAACATGAATCTGTGTTAATACAACACTGCTGAATTCAATTAAAGATGACTAGTCAGCCACTCACAATCCCGCCGTCGTCCTCAGAGGAAATCCACGTCCATAATCCAAAGACCTATACCATATAACAGAATTAGACCAAATACTGTTGATTTGAATACAAATTTTGATATTCTGAATTCCAGACTGGAAACAACAAGGTCTGAACAGAATTCTCTTCGTAGAGTAACGACGAAGCTAAGTAAATCACAATGTGAAAAACCCGAGGGGAATTGATACCAGTGGAAGATTGACGCCAACGAACGGACTTCCCCTCCGCCGACGACCGACGATGGAGAATCAAAGGAAGTGCCGATGAATGGACATAAAATATGTATCTAGCAGATGAAGAAATGACGTAACAACGGCGCTATGGCGTACTGGAAACGTCTAACCGATGAAATAGGACGACGCACAGGTGTAGGAGAGACACATAACGGTGTAAAGCGTAATGTGAAAATAGTGTGAAAAATGTTGTGTATGATAAACAACGTAGAGATTTCCCGTTCACAATACTTAATGAATATACATGCTCATAACTGAGCAGAATACAAACTTATAAAAGTACACGACGTAACAGAAAACGGCGTTGCAAACAGTAACCCGTAGTCGACTGTAATAAATTTCCTTCTCTTAAAAGAGATGAACATATTAAATGTCTCGTTAATCACCAAATGTAACTCAATGAGATAAATGAGATTAATGGATCTTTGTGTCAGTGAACATAAGTAACGTGTCAGCGCACATGGTTACATTATGACCTCTCCCGATATAATCTGTCTCCTGTATAAGAAATTCCGTCAGGAGTTTCATATGGAGAGGATATTAAACATTTACAACAATGTTACTATTAATAACCAAATAGTGACACAACCGACATCCAGATCAAGGAAGTTTTTCCAGGAAATCAACTTTTTTGAAACAATCTATAATCAACAAATGAAACCTTGGTCATCAACATAAAAAGGTTAAACATGTGAATAAGATACTGATGTACTTATCTTAGATTGTTCACAGCCATGTAGCTGTGCTTGTGGTGTGGAAATTATTAGATTCCCCCCGAGAGAGTACCGCAACGAAGTGTTTTGGTACTACTCGGGAAGCCGTCTATACCAAGAGAGAACCTCAACCACTGGGATATACAGTCTACCTGGTAAGGCTTATTTATCTTGGCTGTTCCTAAGACCGGTCGAGGCAGAATCTGTTCCGGGCCTAGTGATCGCCAAGTCACACCACTCTCAGTCCACAATCGTCTTCCATGAGTGCAGAAGACGGCGCTGAGAACAAAGAGAGGAAAAACATTTAAAGTCTCTCGCCGGCAGGAAAGTGAGGTTATTCAAAATTTACAAATTACTCGAACCCGTGTCCTCAGAGTTTGGCACCAAATCGCCAGTAGTAAGTGCAAGCGGCCTAGACCACTCGGCCACCTCAGCTTCCACAAATGACCTAACACGAACAAATTGTCGAGAAGAGGAACAACAGCAAGAACAATACTAAAAAGCAGTTTGATGCTCTAGTAAACTGTACCGATAATACACATGCTGGGACGAATATACTCGTCCCAGATACTTGGTAGAAAGAAAGCATAGAAGACTTCACGACTTACGTGTCAATAGGCTTGTATCCTTGGCCGGTCAACAAACAATCCCACCACGCAAGTAATTTCAAAATTTTCTCATAGTGAAGAAATTAAAATTAGTGCATAACTCCATCTGAATTATACGCAAAATACAGTATACAGATGGAACCAGTTTGGTGAGAAACAAACAAATCACATGTATAAAACAAATTTGTATACCAAGGCATAATACAGTTTCATAATAAACAGTGGGTAATCGGATTATATACTCACGCTGACCAACACGAGATCCCTTTGTAGATCGCACCTAATCACAAAGAGATCAGCAAAGATGCTCAATAAAATACAACAAACAGTCGTAGCATTGAAGTCCCGTAATATCGATTACGTTAATATTATAGCATCGTTTATAAAGAGTTGAGTTGTGGTTACGTACACAAAAACAACAAACACATAAACATGAGAGGTAGAATAAAACCCCATAAGTTCTCTCTTGAAGACAGGATATCAAAATTACACAATAATAGTTGATATAACAAGAGATTACCTTCTTGGCAGGACCAAAGAATTGAATGCATGAAAGTAACGAACTACCCAAGTCCGAAACAACAATAATCACATGGAACAATGACGGACGGCTTATAAAGAATCGTATTTCCCCGGCAGGGGAAAAACGAACCTCCCGCGTCAAACCAGGGTCGTACTCACACTCTTGGTAAGGATTTATACAACAATTTAATGGATAAAATCATGACGAAACAAAAACCTGTTCGTTCAGAGTACAACACAATAGGCTCACATACCGACCGCGGAATGTTGGGAGCCAATAAAAGCCCACAATAAACACACCGGGTCGCAACACAAAGTTTGCGACATAATTCCCGGGGAACTGTGTCATTAGTTACACATGGAGAATTTCATAATGACTTCTAGAATAACATCGTCAGACGATCATTTCAAGAGAATTTTAAAATCTCCGCCAAAAACCAATATTTAGCGACGTACGTCGGAAAATACCAAATACGTCCGACTCAAAGAAGTCCAACATTCGCCCCAACAAATAGATCGGGAACGGAATTAAATAAACTATGTAGATTTAACCGTTTATTAGTTTTCTTCCTTCAAGAAGATACATGTGGTGAAGCGATAGGTAAAGGAGAAATAACCTGGGGTGAAGGTTCCTTTGTTCGACGGGAACAATAGACTGGCCAGGCTTGACCGACCTGGCCTTTGTTAAGCGTAACAAAGGAACTGGATTTGGATCGACCCTAGACAATGAAACTCCGAACCGGGTCAAACTGTCTAGCAACCTGGAATTATCATCGTATAGGACGGTACTGCTTGGTGGTATAGAAACTGACACGGGAGACTCTGGGTCTTGACCAGCTCGGTCAAGAACTTCAATACACTTCATATCATTGACCAAAGAAAATTTCTAAGACCCGTCTGTCGATCTCTGACAAAGACGGGGCATCACAAGCATGTTACAGAAAAACCCGACGGGCCTGGGCATAATTCTTCCAGGCCGCTGGATTCAATAATACCCATTCCGCGCACGTGGACGCCAGGTAACATAAATGTTTACAAGACAAACAAGCCGAATGAGCGTCTAAAGGGGATAAATTTTCCCCGCACGTACGACAAGGAATACCAGTCGGAACTTCAGACATAATAATACAGTAAGTCAGTTCCGAATGAATAACAAAAACAAGACTTGATAAAGGATATTACACCAGCGAGACAACAACAACCAATGTTGTAAAATTGCCTCTGAATACTTCCCTAGATGTGCACTGCTCGAGCAAACAAGAGAAAGAGGATGAGAAATGAGGCTACAGTCGCCTATATAGTGACCACGCTGGATTTGAGTGGAGAGCTCTCCTAGGGGCGGACAACTCTCTCCTAGGGGAGTTAACTTTTTCTTTTAAACTTCCGTTTTCTACGTTTGATTGTTTAATTAATAAGGGATTAATGGCATTAATTAAAGCAGGTTTAAGACTTAGGCAACAAACTTTGTGTTTGTATAAACTCAGAGGCTATCTCATTTAGAGACCGGGAAAAACAGAAACTCAAGCAGTTGAAGTGTCCTGACATTGAAAATAGTGACTTGACTTATGCATGTTTAGTCCCTGGAAAGCAATCCAATTTCTCTGGCAAGGTAATCACATACCAAATTTGCTCTGAATGAAATTTCAACTTCCCGAAACAATCCAAAGTGAGATATTGAAGCAAGGTACAGAGGCAATTGTGTTAATGTTTACACTCGTTTCGTTCGGTTGATATTAAAACATGACCGCAAATTTTTTAAACCGGAACGAAGTTTGAACGAATTATGACCGGATTATGAACGGAGTTTGACCGAAACGAAATAAGCGAAACGAAATGAATGGAACGGAGTGAGCGAAATTTGGACTGCCGCAGTGGACTGCCCGCTGCGACAGTTTAATGTTTGCCTGTGAATAAAGTTAGATGACTGACAGAATGGCTCAGAAACCCGTATAGTTAAATGGTGTTTACAAAATGTACTGATAGTAATTTGTATAGATAGATCAAGAAATGTCTTTCTTTACTCTACCCCTGCGGCGAAAAACCCCACATGGTCAACTGTGCGAACTTTGACCCTGCAAAGCTATGCCCCTGAAAACGTGTGATACTTTTAAAGTGTGATCACCTACTGTTCACTTCCATAGTCTACCGAATTTGTGATTACAGATGAATTGATTTTGAAAATACTATAATAACAACTACATGGCTTATTGTCCCAAGATTCTGTGTTGTAATCTGTTATGGTCGGCGTCTTTTGTTTGTTTCTGTTTCACTGTTTGGTCCCGGAGACGATTGAATGATTTTTTTTCATACTCAGAAATAAGAGTCCCCCCGCAATACGCCCATTATGAGCCCAGTACGGTAACATAACAACGGAAGAAAAGAACAACATTTCACATGGGGTACATGCAGATCTAATACCCATTACGAAGTAAGAGTATATTACCAATACAATAACAGTAACACTTTAAATTAAGCCTAGAGCTCAAATTAACAAAAAATGAATCCCGTTTTGCGAGACATGAGAAAATATAAAATACCACATATCTTGAAATGGAATCTTTAGTACTTCTATTTATATCTCCCTCTGCTCTCTCATTGTTATTCATTATTTAATTTTTTATTTTAATATCTAGCGGTGCAAAAGATCTTAATGAACGAAGAAATGTACCATGAAATTTAAATGAAACATTGAAATCCGAATGGGAAGCGGACTACAATTTCAATCAATCAAAAATCGAAATGTAATCGGGTGGGTCTAAAAAAGGAAAAATAGATGAGAAAATAATTAATTAATATTATCCTGGATGGTATAAAAAATATTCGTTCTCATCGAGGCGTATAAGGTACATTCAAAAAGATGTTTTCATCCTCAATACAATTGTGTTGCGGAAACCTGTCGCTTATGTACGGGAGATATCACGGAGAAAAGTACCGGTAATGAAAAACTTATTAGCCCATTCTTCCTAAATATTTACATAATACTAAAAATTTGTCTAGACTAATGTGATAACAAACGAGAAGGATGCAAGATAATTTTACCGATAGCACAGAAGAATATATAAGATAAATATGTGATAAAAAATATTATTAAACAATTTTGAATAACTTCTCATATCGCCCAATCTTATAAACAGTTTTACAGTCGCCTTCATAACAGATCATATTGTGGAACGCAAATAGAATACAGATCTAGAGTGAATGGAAGAAATTCTTGCATAAAGCATTCACTTTTTGCACGAGAAAACCGGAATGTGAAATTGAAGACCGAAGAGTTCCCTGCTGTTGACCTTGTTGTTTTGGCCTCACGCGGACCTCGGTGAAAGCACTCTTTTGTGCAGACGTCGCGAAAGATTTCATTCCAATTTAGAGTATATAAAATTATGTTTTTAGATCTAATATAAAGTTGATTGTAATAGAAAGAAGAAACATATATCTCTGTGAATCTGGGGATAATGAAGATCGATCTTCGTTATTTTCTTGAAGTTGGAAATCCGCGACAAGTTGCCATTTTCAACAACTGTTCACCGTGAATGTGACCGACGATATGACAAAATAATTTATTACACACGTTTACATTTATGAGAACGAACCGGAATGAACGAAATGAACGAACTGAACGCAAAAGGATGAACAGAGTTTGAACAAAATATAACCGAATTGTGAACGGAGTTTGACCGAACCGTTTGACCGGAAAAACCGCAAAACGGAACGACGGACCGCAAAATGAATGGAACGAGTGTAAACATTAATGCAATTCGTACTGTACCTTCAAAATTTGGGAAAAATCAGTTCAGGTTTTCAGAAGTTAATGTCTGGTTTGATGAGGAAATAAGAATTGTCTTATTATGGGGAAAACAAATCTGCTAGTCACACCTATTTCCCCTCGTTACCCATGTTTCTATAATAGCTTGTACAGTTATCTTTCACCTGTACAGTTATCTCTCGCCTGTACAGTCATCTTTTACCAGTAGTTATCTCTTAACTGTACAGCTATATCTAACCTGTACAGTTATCTCTTACCTGTACAGTTATCTCTCGCCTGTACAGTTATCTCTCATCTGTACAGTACAGTTATCATTCACCTGTACAGTTATCACTCACCTGTACAGTTACCTCTCACCAGTAGTTATCTCTCACCTATACAGTTATATCTAACCTGTACAGTAATCTGTAAAGTTATCTCTCACCTGTACAGTTATCTCTTACCTGTACAGTTATCTCCCACCTGTACAGTTATCACTCACATGTACAGTTATCTCTCACAAGTGCAGTTATCTCTCACCTGTAGTTACCTCTCACCTATACAGTTATCTCTCACTAGTACAGTTATCTCTCATCTGTAGTTATCTCACACCTGTACAGTTATCTCAACAGTAGTTATCTCTCACCTGCATAGTTCTCTCACCAGTACAATTATCTCTCAACTGTGCAATTATCTTTCACTTGTATAGTTATCTCTCACTTGTACAGTTCTCTCACCTGTAAAATTATCTCTCACTTGTACTTTTATCTCACATTTTCAGTTATCTCCCACCTGTACAATTATCTCTCACTTGTACAATTATCTCTCACAAGTACAATCATCTCTCACCTGTACAGTTATCTCTAACCTGTGCAGTTATCTCTCACTTGTACAGTTATCTCCCACCTGTACAGTTATCTCTCATCAGTAGTTATCTCTCACCAGTACAATTATCTCCCACTCGTACCTCACTTGTACAGTTATCTCTCACCTGTACAGCTATCTCTCACCAGTACAATTATCTCCCACTTGTACCTCACTTGTGCAGTTATCTCTCACCTGCAGTTCTCTTTCACCTGTAGTTATCTCTCACCTGTACAGTTCTATCTCACCTGAACAATTATCTCTCACTTGTAGTCATCTCTCACCTGTACAATTATCTCTCACCTGTACAGTTATCTCTCACTTGTACAGTTATCTCTCACCTGTACAGTTATCTCTCACCTGTATAGTTCTCTCTCACCTGTACAGTTCTATCTCACCTGTACAATTATCTCTCGCTTGTACAGTTATCTCTCACCTGTACAGTTATCTCTCACCTGTACACTTCTCTCTCACCTGTAGTTCTCTCACCTGTACAGTTCTCTCTTATCTGCACACTTCTCTCTCACCTGTACAGTTATCTCTCAGCTGTATAGTTCTCTCTCACCTGTACAGCTATCTCTCACCTGTACAGTTCTCTCTCACCTGTAGTTATCTCTCACCTGTACAGTTCTCTCACATCTGTACAGTTCTATCTCACATGTACAGTTCTCTTTCATCTGTACACTTCTCTCTCAACTGTACAGTTCTCTCTCACCTGTACAGTTCTATCGCACCTGTACAGTTCTCTCTCACCTACAGGTATCTCACACCTGTACAGTTCTCTCTCACCTGTACAGTTCTCTCTCACCTGTACACTTATCTCTCACCTGTATCGTTCTCTCTCACCTGTACTGTTCTATCTCACCTGTACAGTTCTCTCTCACCTGTAGTTATCTCTCACCTGTATTGTTCTCTCACAACTGTACAGTTCTATCTCACATGTACAGTTCTCTCTCACCTGTACAGTTATCTCTCACCTGTACAGTTATCTCTCACCTGTACAGTTCTATCTCACCAGTACAGTTCTCTCTCACCAGTACAGTTCTCTCTCACCTGTACAGTTCTATCTCACATGTACAGTTCTCTCTCACCTGTACAGTTATCTCTCACCTGTACAGTTCTATCTCACCAGTACAGTTCTCTCTCACCAGTACAGTTCTCTCTCACCGGTACAGTTATCGCTCACCTGTACTCCCACCTGTGCCGTTATCACTCACTGTAGTTTTCACTCACCTGTACAGTTCTCTCTCACCCTCACCTGTATAGATATCTCTCAAAATGGTGCTCGCTGACAGCATGTTGAAACTGATCTTATAGTTCCAGCAACTAAAAAAGACTGTCATAGAGAGCTAAAATGGAAGGAATATTATCAGTTATCTCTCACTTGTACAGTTATCTCTTACCTGTACAGTTTTCCCCAGGCCCATATCATCTCCAAGTATAGCTCCCTGATTGTGAGTGTAATGGTGGTACAAAAATTGGATACCATCTCTCTGATAGTCTCTCAGATATTGATTGATTGTTGCAGGTACCTATCAATAAGATACAAAATATACAAGTTAGTTTACCAAAGAATTCGCATGTACATGTACCTTACAGTAAAGCTTCTGGGTTATCATTACAAACCACCAAAAACCATTCATACAATAAATTATAGACTACAAAGTAGATATTTTCATATATGGAGGAATACAGAAAACTGCATGTACATAATAAATTATTGCATCATTATATTACATACCAGGTATTACCACCGCTTTCAGAAGTCGGATGGAACTATAGTTCTTGACAAATTAGTGACAATGGTCAAACCTGATAGATGGGCTCTTCTTGCGATAAATGGTAAGGAACCTTAGCAGAGTTCGGTGGAAATCCGAATTTTGGTTTTTCCATGTCCACTTCATCAAAACCTAGAACCCAACAACAGACTGGCGCTATTATACTTATTTGTATTTTTTTTTTACTCAAACAATGCTACGTGTACTTGTTCATACTACGTGATTTATAAATTAGAATTGAATTTTTAGATTCTGATAAGATTAAATTTTGACAGCAATTAATATTAGATCATCAAAACATCACATCGGTGTAACATGTTTTCTGGCTTTGTCTTGTGTGTATATATGTACTTACCAGAATCTGTCATATCGGTCGTGGATGTACTTCTTGTATCTGTGCTATTGGTCTGGGCTTGGTTGGTCTTGGCCATCTTTGCAGAGCCATTCCTTAATAGAAGATAAGAAATTTGAGTACTGAAATCTATTTTAGTAGAATTTCTCATATGTCCTAAAAACTAATACAGTGTATCAAAAAAAAGTTCTGTAAGAGTTGAAAAAATATATTTCCAAACCTTTTGTCCGCCATGTTGGATTTATCCGCCATCTTGGATTTGACTACAGCTTCTCCTCCAACAGCAACAATCCCTCTTTTACCACGAGATCCTCCATGACTGGTGCTTGGCTGTTGCGAGTCCAGTACCAGCACTGGGCGGCTTTTACGTTTTTTGGCAGATGTTGGTGAATTGAGAGATTGAGATACTGTGGGGTTAACATAACTCTCTTCTTTTTCCAGCCTGGAGAATTTCTCCCTGTGTATCAGGAATATCATTGAATCAGAACAGTTTTTGCAACAAACAAATGACAAAATTATGCTGTGACACATTTTGTCCTCGCTTTATGGATTACTAAGATAATCTTATAATTAAATAATGAATAAATTATATTCATACTCCATTAACTTCTAGTAAATCACTACATGCTCCTCTTTCTATTCCATTGTATTTGTATATCAATACACATCTAACAGTGCAGGAAACAAGGATTGGGCACAGTAACCTAGAGGTTATCGTGAAATTTCAGTTGACACGTTTTTCATCAAAATAACAAATTCTCGCAAAATAAACTCTTGAACTCATGGGAATCCAAAGCTATAATTTTGATATCATTCGCTGAAACTTTGTGGGAATATATTTGATTACCAGGAATATTTTTGGGGAGTACTATCAGGAGGGAATCAAATGGTAATAATCTGGACAGGTTTTGACATGTTATCGTCAGTGGGACCTGAAGACAGTTTTCTTGTTGTACCAATCTTTTTCAGCCCTTGATTGATTCACACATCAAACTAATAAAATGGCATATTGGTTTTGTTTTACCACTAAATAATAACTCTTTTCTTCTAAAGATTTCAAACATATTATATTGATCTAGTACATGTTACATGCAATATTACAAGGCATGCTCTGTGCCAATTTTATCTGCGAGTAAACAACTAAATCACCATGTGGGATCCTCTATCAACTCTTGTTTGACTGATGAATTCAATCTGCATTACAGTGGATTCAATAGACCTCGATAAGCTTCAGGTGTTTTCCTCTAAGACAATATTAGCAGCTTTGCAATTCTCCACAGCATTCAGCTATTGACGAGGTAAATGTGGTGAGAACAGCCCACCTCAGCAATTTTTAACATTTCAGTAAAACAATATTTTTGGCTGATGCAGATTTCCTGTTGGTCTGTATTAGGATTAGGTCTTATTGTGGTACCTGCTCCCTGAAAAGCGAATTGTCAAATACCTGATTCTCTCCCCTTGTTCAGTGCCAGTCAGGGGGCTAAATATACTTCTGTCCAAGTCTGCCCCTACAGATAGAAAGTGCTATCAAAATTCAGTTTTAAATTATGTATTGACGATCAAAAATCATGATGATATTGCAAATATACAATACAAATAAAAATATTGATATTTTATTTTATCATCATATTCATTCTCAAGTGATTGTAGCATCATACATTATGTTGTGAATACCTGAAACAGCAGTTTTAGCGGAACGTAGAATTGGATTAGATGTCGGCAGTTTTCCTGGAATTTTCTTAAGTTTGACCAATTCCACCTCGACGTCATCTTCTGGGCCATAGCTCTCAAATCTGACCAAAGCGACCGTCAACCCATCCTCTTTTCGTGAGATTTTCTGTATGGATGCATTGTAGTATTGCTCATCTTCCCACCATGGGGCCAAACATTTCTCTCCCTTACACCACACCCCTGTAGTAGACAAACAATAAGACCATTGTTAGTTGATTGTTTCTTGATTTCTAAAACACAAATGCTACACGAGATAATTATTAATATTTATGGATCCTGCAAACCAAATTCATGTAAATATGAAGAAAAGAAAATCTTCTGCACTTGAAAATTCTTATTCACGCATGAATTTTAATGGGCAAGTTGCACTATAATCCGTGGACAATGCGGTCTTGCCTCGATGGCAGCTGGCAGTGCACCGACACCTGGCTGGCCGCTTGAGCTCTGGCTCGTCAATCCGAGCAATTGCCTATGTCTTTAACCCAGAATATATTTTTAATCGATGATAACTGTTATATTTTCGACCCGAGGTTGCCAGGGGTATCACAAATGTAAGCTTGTTGATCCTTTCTTGGAATGGTGGGAATATTTAATTCATATTATCATATTTACACCAGTTATGATCCATGTTATAAACATAAGGGAGAGATCACGAGAACAACCCGAAGCTCACAGTGGCCCACATGATGTGCACCAGTGTTGCTTACACCAGGGCAAGACAGTGTTGTCCAAGGATTATTGTGGGATCTCCCCATTATTAGCCCCTAAAATTTAGATGCAAGAGGGTCATGACAAACAAACAATCAACTAGCAGTGACCTAACTGTCTAAGCCAATACTGCCCAATCAATTCAGGAAATCCTCCTCGGAAAAATTGTATTTCTGAGGTGAACTATCTTTACCACGGCACCTCGGCAATTGCTGATTTCCAGGATTGTCGTGGTGAATTGACAGGGCTGCAAAAGATGAGGGGATCGATATAATACAGCCCTCACAGCCACGCTACCCCATCCCATAACCCAGCTCTCGCAATTCAGCCCTGCATTCAGCAATTGCCAAGGTGAATATGATAATTTCCTTGGTATTTGCGACCCTAAGTCAATTTGAAAATGTTCACTTTTCATCAGATCATGTATCTTGTTCCCTAAAGTAATAGAAAACTGCCCTTTTGTGCCACCATAGTAAAATCAGTTCAGATAGTCAATTTCAACAACTTGTTATTTCAACACAACAATATTACTGCCGAGGCCGATTTAATGAATGTCAAGGACTGTATGAGCATGAGCCCGCTGGAAAATCAGGACTGAATTAAAATTGTCATTGCTGTAGCCTACTTCGACAGAAACAGTGAGATTTTAAGGGTGGGTATGGTGGTCTGCTCGGGTCTCATACATGTAGGCAAAGTTGCATTTTCCATTGAACGTGCTGGATCCAGATAATGCCAGCAAATTAAAAATAGCCCAATGGGTTCTAATTACGGTAATTTCCCTAATAATTCACGATGCAGTGATGAAACTCGCAACTCCAAAAATTGGCTACTTTCGAATTATTTGTCGCGCTAATTCTAGAAAAACGCTTATGTTCGAATTATATGTTATGCTGATTTTCACGGAAGATCCAAAATGGCGGACCGCTTCACCGGGATCATTGTGATCTTGATAACCGTGTATTATGTTTGATATCTCTATCATAGTTCATTTAAAAGACTCTGGGACCCAGGGCTCATGAAACCCAGTCAACAACTCGCCAAAGACGACTAAAAAATGACAACTGGCAACTGAATTGTTCAGTTACTTACATCATAGTAAGACTTAACGTAAACAAACTTTATGAAACAAACTTGGCGGGAATTTTCAAGGTCATTCCAGTGCAAAGAGGTGATAACGCCTAAAAGCACGACATGTGCATTTTGACTTTAGTGTCGCTTCTAAAACAATTGTAGTCAAGTTACACCAGCTCAGTAATTTGGTTAAAAGTTTGCAGAGAAGTGGTTGGAACTTTCGTTTCATCTGACCGAGTTTTCATTCTGGCCATTTCGGATTTGCGTAATCGACACACCAATGATCGTTTCGTTCACGCAGACTGTCGAGACGAGGGTACTCTGCATATGTTTTTTTTTGTTTCTCTCTTTTTTTTTTTCAAACTAACAATGGATTATCATGTTGTTGGAAACAAGTCCATCATTTTACATGGAAACGTTGTTCTGGATTGGCGAGTGAATAAAACACCAATATCAATGTCTATTGACATCTCCCCGTAGCTCAAATGAAATACTCAACTGATCCCGTGTTGCAGTCAAAATGTATGGGGCATGTTATGCAAGTCTGAAGAAATGAAATAATGGCTCCCTCGACAAAGCAGTTGTGCACATACTAACTATTACGCCGAAGCCCTGACAGGGACAAACAGAGGGAAACATTTATATCTTTGTCCTACCATATCATCTGTTTATTAAAGAAAATGAGACATCGGAAATATCATTCAAATTGCCGTTAAATTATTTTCTATTATCAAGTAGGTGCCCCAAAATGGCCAGTTGACGGGCATTTTTGCCTCCAACCTCCGGCTAATGAGAACCCGGTTAGTGACTTCCGATCATAGTTCTATGATATGGAGAATTCGCAGTAACAAAAACTGAACTTTTGTATTTTATTTCTGTGTCAACGGGTATACAGAAATTATTCTTGGTAACAAATTATTCTTAGTAACATATTCACTTGACTTTCAGCGGCACGAACTCCGCGACGAAAACGAGAGTGTTCGAATTTATTGTTTCACGGGGATATTAAAAATGCTCCCGTTTTCGTTTTATTAGGATGGAGAAAATCACGACAGTGGAAAAATCGGCCGTTTTCGAATTAAATTTGGAAGGTGAATTATTAGGGAAATTACCGTATACCTCTGAGGCCAGAAGGTAAGACTGGAATCAATTACTAGTGCTGGCCTCAATATTGAAAAAAAATCTCATAAAAACATCAGATGTGAACATATTTTAACTTCAGAATCACCAGTATGATTTGCATCTTAAGTTAAATGTACATGTAGTTATCAGATTATATTTTACAAATGGTATATGATTGAGTGAATATGATTTGACGTCGCTTTCAACTATATTTCAGTCTTATAACGTTTGGGTCCGATTACAAATGGTGTCTCAATGCTCAGTGTTTACATGTGCATGTATATATTGTAATGTTATATTTATGTGAGATTGTCCGGGTGACAGTGAACACTTATTGCAGAGAATATATTTTTAAAAGATTGAGTTACCCCTTCTTTTATTACCCGTATGTTGAGGTTCCAAGAATCGAAACTCTAAGCATCCAAAACAAAAAAAGCTCCTTGAAAAAGTTGAAATGTGTCTGAAATCTCCATTCTAGGTTAATGGATAGTTTATTCGAAAAATATTCCACATGTCACAAGAGACAGGTATTTTTGTTTTCAACCAGTCACATACAAAATCTACCTGCCCCAGACAGGTGGACACCATATTCTCTTGACTCCTGATAAATAGGATTCCAATTGTATCATTGAGCCTGGATTTACATATATACGTGTTGTACATTCATTCAAAATTAACGTATTAAAAAAAATGATCATCAGTTTTTAAAAAAAATAATTTAGACCAGTCTTTTGATAGGCTCTGTTTGGAACTTTAATAACCAGGCTAACAGAAACATGATCTGTAGCATCAACATCATACAATGCCTGTAGCATTTTAAACAGTCTGCTATTGCCAAGGGCATCAATTTAAATGGGGAAAAGTTTCACCGAGGCTCTGTTGCACCCTGATCAAATTGCTAATAAAGAACAATGCTCTCATATATCACGTTTTATAATGAAGTCATGTACCGTCAATTTGATCCTGGAAAACAAATCAAGGACAGCCATATCCAACAGATTTCTGGTTTATTTTCAGTTAAATGCATGTGCGACATGAATTTGACCGTGCAAAAAATAGACCAAGGTCAGTCATATTCGATCAATATCAAGTTATCAGTTGCATATTTGGTATAAATTTGAACAATGTAGGTAAATTCTTTCGTGAACTATTATAATAAATAGAACCTGACCTAAAAAAATGGGTTACGGTCTTTAATCTTAAAATTACTTCTTGAACATCGCCAGATGCATATCTGGTATAAATTTAGAAAGTCTGGCTATAATTCTTGAAGATATACATGTACTATATTAAACAGTGAATGATCTTGTAAAAGTAGGTCAAGGTCAGCAAACTCGGTTAGGCTTCAAGTTCATCAAACTGGATACTCATTATAATCATTCAAGAAACACAGCAAAAATTAAAATTTGACCTGTTTACAATAGGTCAAGATCAGTCATTTTTAATAGACCTATCATCAGGTGAAACTAGTGTGTGTATTTGGAGGGCCTGGCTAAGGTCCTGCAAGAGACATCTTTTCCACGCCACATATGGACAGACAGAACATGCTGACGATGGAGAATTTCATCCAATCAGAATGATCAACGAATACCCATTGTACTCCATATGGCTACCAGAAATGACTATCACAGTTTGTGTGATCAAACATGTGTAAGGATAATGCAAATACCCAGAGCCCTTGATTTCTCCATTAATATTAAATGTAGATATCTTTCACACTGACTGTTTTCATAAAGCTCAGCCTTAAGCTTATATGTCAACTGAATCTATATTATTTTCCTTAGATTAAGATTAAGAAGAAACCAATGCCTGAGCATTGTTGATTCAATATAATGAGGAGCATTAATTTTGATAAGCTCGAGGACATAAATAAAAGGATAAACTGATAGGATTGGAATGAGAAAAGACAGACCTAATTAGTGTGCCATGATTAAGATACATTTACTGGTGGGCCAACTAAGATGCTTAAAACAGGCCATTCATGAAGGGAGACAACTTTGTGTGCTAATAAAGAGTACCACGCTCCACTTTTACTTAATGTTTACTCAGAAATTAAACATTCAGTTCATTTCATTTTCCGGTTCCCAGGCTTCATTTTGAGATTTCATTAACTGGATACCGTATTGTCATTTTGACCGGTGCAAACCGGTCACCCCCAAACCTCCTGCAATTGGGAAAATGCTATTTGTAATACTGATCAGTCCAAATAACTAGGTATTATTTACATATAGATGACTAAACTAAGGTTTAGCCTTGTGATCCTTGTTGACTGGGAAACTTGTACAGGAATGTAATTGTAGGCCTAATGTTTTATGGTGGTTTTCCGTCACACTGAAGGAGAATTATTATTTCAAGAGAACTGTATATCAGTTAAAACTGCCATTTTGATACAATGAGACATGAAATTGAATGAAGATATATTGCCCCTGTTATTTCCTACCAAGAAAAACCAGGTAAGATTTGATGGTTTGTGCTCTGCTAATGGGAGATTCTCAAGCAGTTTTCAGCCAGTTGATTCACTGGACCTTAACTAAACCGCTAAAAATAGAAATGACAGATAAAAATAAAATCCACTGCCCGCCCCACTTTCCTGGCATTTATCATGATAAACAAACTATTAACTTTATTTCAAGTCTGTTTGTAAAAACAATAATCTGATAATAGCACTATCAGCGATTCGAAGTGGTGTAAAAACAGCCCAGTAGTGTTTTATTTCTTCATTTTTTTCTATAATATGTAATTAATAACTCACAATTTTGCGAGTGCCTAACCCCCTTAGTCATAATGACATAGCAAATAATTTACAAATTAACAACGTTTATTGGACGTTGATGTCGTTGTTGTTAGCTGGTTAGCCAGAGAAATAAATCAGTCTGTGACAAATGACATGTTCTCCAAAAATTACCAGACATGCTGCCAAATCGTAGTCTAGCAGACAGGCTATTTTGACGACCATACTATATGTTCTCTTTCTCAAAACCATAAAAGGAAATACTGAAATCAAAATCAGCTGCAGCGGCCTGTCGGAGAAATGACCAAAATAAATTTTGGCGCTAACAAGAGTTATCTTTCCTTGGGAGGAACTATTATTTTCGTTGAACCGGAACTTGTTCCTGGATTACGACTCCTTAATTTATGTCGAGATTATGCCAGTTATAATCTTCTAACTCCTGGAGATATCCTCAGAACAATATATTCGATTGTATTATTCACTCAAACCCTTGAGTCCTGTCCGAAAGAAGGGAAACATTTGTCCCTTTTTAATTTCGATTATGTACTGCTCCCTTGAATTTGTGAAATCGGTTTTCATTTGCTGTTTTCTGATTAATCTGGACCAATCATTTTCTTCGGGTCATATGCTTGCAGATTCACAGAAAGGATTATACGCAAAATTTAGTTCTGGAAGAATTAAACCCTTATTAAGTTCGTGGTAAACAATAAGACTTACAAGAATAGGGTAACACGGTAAGTGTCGAAGTGATAAATACCACAGATTGTAAAGAAATTATGAAGAAAAAAAATCCGTTTTCTCAGGGGGTTTCCGTGTGACGGAAACTGGGAACATGATAATACCTAGTTCAACAAGCTGAACCCTGCTGACATTTAATTTGTGATATTGACAGGGAAGTAGGCAAATACGTATTCTATCCAAACGAGCACAAAGCGGTAGGTATTATTGCTTTTTTATGAGCGCAAATCCACCCGCTGTTACCCAGGTCGGGAGGCGAAAATTTTGCGATAGGAAATTTTGGTTCAACGGCTGAACCCTGCATTGTCAATATCACAAAATTAAATGTCAGCAGGGTTCAGCTTGTTGAACTAGATAATACCTTGATATGCCCTAAATGACACTATCCGAAGTGTCCTCTATCTCCACTTGTGCCGTGAACTCGGTTTAGTTCAAATGGCATGTCGAGTGCGAGGCACCAATGGAGACAGCCGTATCTTGACATAATGGAGGGGACGGGTGGGAAAATCGAACTGACAAATCCGCCTGAAACTGAATCCTGTAACAACTTAGCCCTTGTTGGCGTGACAGGGGATGCTCACGCCATTGCGTTGGAGAAACCAATCTATAGCGCGCGAGCAACAACAACATTGAGCGTGTCGTGGCCGAGTGGTTAGGGTGTTTGACTCTGATCCGGAGTGCTACAGCTGGCGTGGGTTTGCGCCTCGCCAGTGACCGCTTACATATATACTCGCCTATTCACAAGGCGCTGGACTGATTCGGTGTCCAGGGTAAAATGGACTGATGGTGGAACTAGTTGCTACGCTAGACCTTCGCCAGCGGAGGCACTTGGGGAATAAAGTACTTGGGTGTCTTTCAGTGACCGTTATATAAATTCACTCACAGTAGTACATCGCATACACCGCTAGGAAGCTCACATGGTTAGACTATCACAGCACTTTCAGGATGGTAGTTCGTCCAAATTGTAGAATTGTATAAATGTACTTTCAGGATAGTAGTTCGTCCAATTGTAGAATTATATAATAAATGTTCACTTCACAGCACGATAGTTGAGCTATAAAAAAAATGTTGAGTGGTTCCTAATTGATTGTATATTAATATGTACTCCGTAAGAAGGTGCCTCTCTCAAAGGGGGAAATTACGAACCGAACTTGAACATTCCATTTCATGTAATTCGACAGAAATAGATATTTAAAACGTACCTTATACCATCAACTTCAATACTGTACACACACAAACTCCTCACGAAGGCACAGAGGGTAGGAAAAAATAAGTGACTCGGGGTTGTTGTTGTTTCTCTGGACAAACATAACGTCTTCCCTGCTCAACTCCGTGAGCACGTGTTGTTTTGCGGAAGCCCAAGATTCTCACCGAGGGGTTTACCAAAAATACAAACCGCACACGTGTTCGGCAAGACACGCTCGTCAATTGCCAAGAACATGTACGCTCTAATGAGGGCAATCGATTCCGGTATGTCCAAATTGATTTCAGTTTAAACTCTACACACCGAAAAGGAATTTTTCCAAGATTGCGTGTGTGTCAAAAGCATGTTATGGGAGTTGAAGCGTACATGTTGTTTGCCAGTGGACAAATTTCTTTCCGAACACGTGCGCGGTTTGCATTTTGGATAATCCTCGTGCGCGCAAAGGAAAGGAAAGAAAGATGGCGTGAAGCGAGCAGGAAGGACGTTCTGATGTGCCGAGAAACAACAATCCCGAGTCATTTGTTTTTTTCCTACCCTCTGTGCTTTCGTAAGCAGATTGTGTGTGTATATGGATAAGTTGATGGAATAAGGTACGTATTTACTCATGTATTTGGGTCGAATTTCATGAGTTGAATTTTGCTGTTTGCCGTGCGCTATAGCTTGGTTTCTCCGACGCAATGGCGTGAGCATCCCCTGGTCACGCCAACAAGGGCTAGTAACAACTATATGTACACTGCCCACAAAATTTCACCTTAGAGCTGCCCTCCGCTCAATCTCGCATCCAAAATCTGTCAGAAGATGATGTCACGAGGTTACGGGCGGGGACACTTGGGATATGACACTAATCCGAAGTGTCCCCTATCTCCACTCGTGCCGTGAACTCGCTTTAGTAATGGATCAAATGGCATTCGAAGTCCTCGGCCAAATCGTATATGCCATAATATTTAAATCCCCACCCTACATCCTCACAACCCCAAACATATCACCCCAAGAAAAAATACAACCCCAATCAAATCTCCCAAGAAAACCATGCATGTATTCCCAATGAAACATCTATTCCAGAAGCACTTAAACCCGTAAATATCATAATGAGCAGAGATTGAAGTCTTTAGAATCTCCAAAAAATTCCCGGATTTTCCGATTTTCTGTCTCACCCGACCATGCTGTTGTTGTTGCTATTTTCGTCGATAATGAACTTCCGTTAAACCATTCTAACAAACAAAAAATCTTTTCGCTTGGGTTTCAGAATCCCCCAAAAATATAAATTATGTGATCAAAATTCGAGTTATGTACCTCTGGGGGTTTTAATAAGTTTGAAATAACCAGTTCCCGAGTGATCAGCGTTATATTATTTTCAGCACAGTGCGATCTCCCCGCAGAGTGCTGTTTCCCAAAATAGGTTCCGCTTGCATGCAGCTTTGCTGTTAAGTAGACGCCTGATTGCCGGACTCTGTCTGCAGTAGCTGAGGGCGTGTTGTTCTCGTCCCGTGAATGTAACGGAAAGCAGTATGTTACCTCATGTTCATTGGCGCCATGCAGTTTTCATAGCGAAGTTGACATGTGAAAATGTTGACATGACGACTGACCTCAAGGACTTTGAAACTGGAGTCAAAAACAAATTTAAATGGTCACGGCTGAAGGAAAAATATATCCGAGGCTACCATAAAATATGCCTGGCTATGCATTGTGCATATTGTGCAGCGTTAAACTGAAATTATACGACTACTGGAAAGAGTGACTTGAAAAGTCATTCTAAACATGCAAAAATCCAAAAACTCAACAACTTCTCAAATCTAATGGGACTTTACCCTGTCTGTTCGCTTCCCCACAGTCTGATGTTGAGTCAAATTCATTTGCTTTCAGTAGGCCTAGTGGGCATCTACATCATGCTTGCTTTGATGGATGGAACTTTTTGTCCAGTATTTGAATTATATCCTATTATGGAGGGGTTTAACTAATCCCAGAATAAAGATGACGACGGATACAATTTTGTAGAAGTCCATTCTGACTATATTTCTTACAAGCTTTCAGAGAAAAACTTTCTACATCCTCGGGTAGAGTGGCGATTTGAATTATGTACTGAACATATTTGGTTACAAGGAAAAAATCAATATAAAATAATGCCTTGAATTTAGATGACAATCTGCAGTTTTATTTCCCAGAAATCGCTTAGAATGCTTCTCCAGCCATCTAGGACCCAAGAGCTTCCAGGGGCCCAGGCGGCCACTGGACCCCGGCCTAAAGTGCTAGGATAGTATTTTTCCAGATTTTTTTTACAAAGATCCACTTCAATCTCTGAATGAGCCAAGGACCAGGGTCCACCATCCCTAATAAGCTACCGTATACATTTACACAGATAGATTTTTTTATTTATTCAATATATTTATACAGTGTAGCCCAAATCAGCCAAGATGGCTGCTTTCCAGTGGGGCCCTGTTTCATACATCACCTACATACACAAGTAACAATAAGCAACAGATAAATAAAAAATAAATAAAAAAGAAAATATACAGAGTAAGAAATATATACGAATGTATATAAAATCAGGGGTTCTCATCTGATAAAAGGCTGGTGTAATAAACAACTATCAAGAGAATATTATATTAAAACATGTTGTATAATATTCTTTATAAAAGTGTTAAGAGATGGACTATTATGAAGTTCATATGGTAGACCATTCCATAATTGAGCACCCTGATATCTAAAAAGTATGTTGGCCAGTGTGACCAGTGGCCCTCTCTATATACAGTTGATTCGTTTCAGTTTGTCTGATAGATCTTGCGTGCACTGACGATACATATTTAAAATAATCTTGGAGATAAACAGGTATATCACAGTTCAAGAGTTTAAAAACAAAAGTACACTTGTGCATTCTAAAACATTGATTGCAATTCAGCCGTAGACCTATCTCTTATTTTACACATTACAATAACTCTAGCTGCTCTGTTTTGGAGTTTCTGGATTCGGGTTATGTGTTTCTGAGAGCAGTTAGACAATACAATATCACCATAGTCAATTATAGGCGGAATCATTGAATTGTAGAGCAGTTTTGCAACATCTTTCATGATAAAAGGTCTAAGACAGATAGATAGATAGATTTATTGCTTTGTCCATAGGACTAAAATGCATACACATTGACATACATTAAAACAAATAGAACACGAGTACATTAACGGTCAGACATTAAGACAGAACAATTAAGACACTAAAAACAATAGGACATTAAAAGAAACATCTTACAAGAAACATAAAAACAGTGTGTTAACATCATAGACAAAATCAAAGCTGACAGACGCATACAATAAGACGAACAATTATACATCACTGATGCTCTAGCGTTCTCAACTTTACACAAGTTCTTGGTAGGACCTATTTTTTCTTCATTAAACATAACAATTCCATGCAGAAAACACTAAGTTACCTCTGAATTCCGATATTATAAATAGTGGACCCCAGCCCAAATCTTACAAATTTACATTAATATTTATCATTAATTCAGACCGTTCACAGCAATATTAAAAGATATAACCGTCATGGTTTGGTGTTTGTTCTATTCCCCAAATATAACATCGCAACATTGTATCCATGTGGCTTCTCAGTAATGACGTGTTGAATGGATGGACAACTGAACCAATTATCCATCAATAGCCGAACCCTCTTATAGGGATAATTTACCGAGGTTTGCATTTTACACATTGCCCCTTGACAAATCGACAGATCATGAACACTGCTCAACAGTTATAAATTCAGCCACTCTGGCTCTCAACTTCACCCAACTGGGTGACTTCTAGACGAAAGGGAAGGGGTGGGGAGAGATTTAGGGAAGTGGGAGAGGAGAGGAGAGAAGCGGAGGGGGGGGGGGAGCGGCGGGCTAAAGTAAACACCCGTTCAAACCACGCCCGTCGCCACAGATGGTCTGACAAATATTCAAGAACTTGCTCAAAATTGACATTTCACTCATAAAAAAGGATGTAGTTACACCCTAAATAATGTGTCCTGTCTCAAGAAGTACTAAATTCAATCAACAGATCAAAAGAACATCCTCATTCTTTACACAAATCATGCACAGCACCATGCTCGACCCCTGGTCGATAACATGCACAGCACCGTTATGCCTTTTTTTTGACCGCCATTCGATATATATTACTGTCTCCGACAGAAATTAAAAGCAACCACCGATTGCCAACACATTCAACGTAGCCACCGGCTACATGCAAAGGATGTAACACACCTCAAAACATGCACATAAAGTAAATTATCTCACCAACGAGACAGTATGGTCTGCAGCGTCCATAATCTGGCAGAAGATGACGTCATGAGGTTACGCGCGAGGATACTTGGAATAATATATGACTTACAGTGTATGGTGCTCCTCGGTTGCAGCAAAACTGTTCATGTCATTCTGATCTTGGTCACAACCTGTCGATCGAGGTACTTCAGTGTTATTAACCTCGTTACGTGCCATTTCCCATGAAGAGGTCAGAGCAAAGGACTAGCTGGGATGGGCTGGGATATCACACTTGGGATATTAAATCCAAGTTTAGATAAGGGTCTACCATTACTCATCTTAGCTTGCTAAGGGCATTTCACATTTTCACTTAACACTACCCTTACTTAGCTTATCGCTAATTATGTCTCCCCCAACTATGTTGGGGGGAGACATCTAGTGTTTGTGCTGTCTGTCTGTCTGTCTGTCTGTCCGTCTGTCTGTCTGTCTGGATGGATGTCTGTCTCTCTGGATGGATGTCTGTCCGTCCCCTTGCCTTGTCTGCAAGATATCTTGAGAACTACTGGATGGAATTTCACCAAACTTGGATGGAAGCTTCATTGGGATAGCCCCCTCATTTGATTAGGTTTTGGTTTATGTGCGTGCATTCATCCGTGTCCGGTGTCCGTCCGTCCGTCCATCTACTTGTACATGTATATACAGGCCTTGTCTGCAAGATATCTTGAGAACTACTGGACGGAATTTCACCCCACTTGGATGGAAGCTTCAGTGGGATAGCCCCCTCATTTGATTAGGTTTTAGTGTGTGTGCGTGCATTCATCCATGTCCGGTGTCCGTCCGTCCGTCCATCTACTTGTACATGTATATACAGGGCTTGTCTGCAAGATATCTGGAGAACTACTGGACGGAATTTACCAAACTTGGATGGAAGCTTCATTGGGATAGCCCCCTCATTTGATTAGGTTTTGGCGTATGTGGGTGCATTCATCCGTGTCCGGTGTCCATCCATCCGTCCATCTACTTGTACATGTATATACAGGCCTTGTCTGCAAGATATCTTGAGAACTACTGGACGGAATTTCACCCCACTTGGATGGAAGCTTCAGTGGGATAGCCCCCTCATTTGATTAGGTTTTGGTTTGTGTGTCGTGCATTCATCCATGTCCGGTGTCCGTCCGTCCGTCCATCTACTTGTACATGTATATACAGGGCTTGTCTGCAAGATATCTGGAGAACTACTGGACGGAATTTCACCAAACTTGGACGGAAGCTTCATTGGGATAGCCCCCTCATTTGATTAGGTTTTGGTGTATGTGGGTGCATTCATCCGTGTCCAGTGTCCGTCCATCCGTCCATCTACTTGTACATGTATATACAGGCCTTGTCTGCAAGATATCTTGAGAACTACTGGACGGAATTTCACCCCACTTGGATGGAAGCTTCAGTGGGATAGCCCCCTCATTTGATTAGGTTTTGGTGTGTGTGCGTGCATTCATCCATGTCCGGTGTCCGTCCGTCCATCCATCTACTTGTACATGTATATACAAGGCTTATCTGCAAGATATCTGGAGAACTACGGACGGAATTTCACCAAACTTGGATGAAAGCTTCATTGGGATAGCCCCCTCATTTGACTAGGTTTTGGTGTGTGTGCATGCGTTCATCCGTGTCCGGTGTCCGCCCGTCCGTCCATCTACTTGTACATGTATATACAGGCCTTGTCTGCAAGATATCTTGAGAACTACTGGACGGAATTTCACCACACTTGGATGGAAGCTTCAGTGGGATAGCCCCCCTCATTTGATTATGTTTTGGTGTGTGCGTGCATTCATCCATGTCCGGTGTCCGTCCGTCCGTCCATCTACTTGTACATGTATATACAGGGCTTGTCTGCAAGATATCTGGAGAACTACTGGACAGAATTTCACCAAACTTGGATGGAAGCTTCATTGGGATAGCCCCCTCATTTGACTAGGTTTTGGTGTGTGTCCATGCGTTCATCCGGTGTCCGTCCATCTGCTTGTACATGTATATACAGGCCTTGTCTGCAAGATATCTTGAGAACTATTGGATGGAATTTCACCAAACTTGGATGGAAGCTTCATTGGGATAGCCCCCACATTTGATCAGGTTTTGGTGTATGTGTGCATGCATCCATCCGTGTCCGGTGTCCGTCCATCCGTTCATCTACTTGTACATGTATGTACAATGAAAATCGCTTCTTTGTAATTAATATTTTTAGATACGCAGCTTTGTTTAAGATACTTATTGCTACATTAATTTTACAGCACTTTCCCTTAAATTATGTGCCCATTCAAGGCAAGGTGGGAGGTTGGGGGAGACGTATGTTTTTGCTCAAAAAAACAACCAGCATAGGCTTCATGCCGGAGCGGCAACTCAAGGGTCAAAGCGGAACCTCTAGTTCAATTCAGTTTATTGTACCATAAACAATATACATGTGCGCAAGGGAATGATTCAGCATGTATTTCATATGGCGCCACCTATCGGCTGCAAAAGACGAATATCTGGAGGGAGATAATCCTGTTCGAAAGTTCTTCCCAAAGCATCAAGTCACATGTCCACCCCATTTAAACGAGCCAGTGAAATTATCTGTATTTAAAGTGATCGTAAACCCTCAAGTAAAGCTTCCCTCAAATGAAAGACCATTGGAAACTGTGTGGAAAAATATTTATTGTAATTTTTTTCGATTTTATTACACAGAGTAAACTGCAAATAAAGCATTGTATTCTATGGTGGTCTGTTGCAATCATATTTAGGTCCAGTGACGTCCCACTGCCTTGATACATATATTTCAAACTTTGTATGCACTCTCCAATGCTTGATTCAAGCTTAGGGTGTGTATTTTTTTAGTTTCAACACAGACTCACTGTTCCAATGTGCATGTTTCACCAAAATCTGGGAGATGGTGACTCATAAGTGTCAAGTCAATTTGAATATTGCATTTAATTTCGGAGATTTTGATGAAACATGCACATTGGAACAGTGAATGTGTTGAAACTCAAAATATACACACCTAAAAGCTTGAATGAAGCATTGGAAAGTGCATACACAGTTTGAAATATATGTATTAAGGCAGTGTGACGTCACTGGGCCTAAATATGATTGCAACAGACCACCATAGAATACAGTGTTTTATTTGCAGTTTACTCTGTGTAATAAAATCGTAAAAAATTACAATAAATATTTTTCCACACAGTTTCCAATGGTCTGTCATTTGAAGGAAACTTTACTTGAGGGTTTACGATCACTTTAAATATTTTGACCTGGGAATCTCAGATATTAGACCTGTCAGTTTCTGGGGGATTCTGCGCGAGACCAAAACGAAGTTGTGCGAATTAGCTATTTCACTTCTCACTCTAATGGAGCATGCTTCTTCGTTTTTCTTCAGAAAAAAATCATATTACAAATGACCTGACATATTTGAAAAATATAAAATCGGCCGCAGTTCACAGGAAAATGATATGCTTTCTATTTCGGGATGGGGGCACTTTGAGGCCCACCAAAGGATCATTTCAATCGATCACTTTCTGGAGGTGTGTCTTCGTTTTATGAATGTGATTGCGCCGATGTCAGATCTCATGGGACCAGTCGGATGTGACCATTTGGGAAATGCCCTAATGTACTCAGATATAACCCGTTAACGCATGGCTACGAGCAGAAGTTTCTACGTATGATCGTGCCATGCGTTCGGATGATGACCATTAATGAAATAGGCCTATGGGATATTTTGACAGATTTTTATACAAAATTGTGATGGCCAATTTCAGCATCTAAACTACAGTAACAAGATCAAATCTACTCAAAACTGCCAATGTGATTGTATAATTTTGCTTACTTTTTTTTTCACCGAAAGTATACTGTGGTATTGCAATTACATGCATTATTTTCATGAGGCGATTTAGTCCCGTAGGGACTAATGGTCCTGTATTGTAGTCATGAAAAACAAGAGCACATTTGGTACCGTTGCCAGGGTGACTGGTTGTTTATTTAACTGCTTTAGGCTTTGAGAGGAAGAGCAGAAGAAAAGAGTCCTCAAGTTATTCAGCTACTGCAGATAGTTTGGTCAACTATTTTTGCTAGATTTTGTTTCACCTGGTCTATATTAATGAAGTTAAATATTTTCTGCTATTCTTATATATGTTCATATGTCATTTTCAGAGATTTCCTGCTTTAGAGCATGAATACAAAATGGATACTATTCAGAGTGAGTGAGTGAGAGTGTTTTCCTGAAAGGATGTCATAAATCACTGGTTGATAAAAACTTTATTTAGAACACTTAACAAATACGGAAGAAAATAGTTTAAGGCAGACTTATCATATGTTTGCCATGTTGGCAAGAAATTCTAATTTTCTAGGCTTCCATTCTTGCAGAAATTATATACACGGTATGTAACTTTTGAACTATCACACAAACATCCCCTCCACCAGACCCTCTATACCATTCAGAGCATAGTCACATGTATGACACATGCATGATCTAGGTCAATGGCTTGGTTCACTTAGCTGATAGGGTTACTTGATAGGGTCAAACTCCAACCTTTAGATAGCATGCAGTGCTATACATGTACAAGTCTGCATACAACCATTGTCAGAATTTGTAACCTTCCAAACTATAGGGGTGTACCTAGTACCTTATTGAGAGAAATGTGTGAGACTACAAATTGTACGGCTCTTCGCCATGGGGACTGAACATCAAAGAGTTAGTGGAATTATTCCAACAGCCTATTTTACATTTAAATAGCCCCGTTTCAGTGCCTAAGGCTCTAGTTCTTGTGTTGTAGTTGTAGTACTGGTATACTTCCCATCACTCACCACTGCTGTAGGTCTTGTTATGAACGGAATAACTAGCAAAATATGCCAGCTTGAAAATATGGAATTATAAAAAAAATATGATTCAAAGTGGCAAAATACAATTGTTACCCAATTCATTTCAAAATGTGCATTATCAGTGGGATATAAACAAAATTAACAGCGACTATCAATTATTTGAAGGGATTAGTGAAACAGTTGATGAACCTTACTAAGTTTAACAAAAATGTTGGAATTTACCCAAAAATTCATTCATCTTAACCCAGAAATTAAAATAATTATTAGCGGTTTTGCCGTTTTTAAATACAGGACAGGTGAACATTTGATAAGGGAAACAACTCCTATTGCTTCATTGCACAGTTGAAATAGTTCACCAGTTTCTCGCGTTTTTACACACAGTTTCATGAAGTTTATGTCATATGCTTTGGGTAGTTTAGTACTGTCAAGAGACAAATCTGTGCTGCTTAGCGTTATCATTTGATCATCAGGGATGCTCATTGAAACAAATACATTAGTTTGTGGATTTCCAGAAAATTAAGCTTGTTATTTTATCAGTGAATGCTGTTGTGTGATCATGATTTTATCAGTCATATCAGTGTTGATAGCAAATGTCTCTGATATAATTTCAGAATTTATCTGTTTGACGATGATGGAGGGTGACAGTGCAGGGAAACAGGAGATCCTACAGTCATTATTGGCTGGGGGAAAACCCCCGGATGCTAACAATGGGAAAACTCAACCTCTCCCACCGGACAACCCAACCAATCCTCTACCCGCTGACAAGAGCCTATCATCGAAAAAACTTTCTCCACCACGCTCAAATACCCAGTCTCCTGATCCAAACTGCTCAATTTGCCTGGGAAAGCTGGAGAACAAATCATTTACAGACAGCTGTTTCCACATGTTCTGTTTCGCATGCTTGTTGGAATGGTCTAAGGTTAAGGCAGAATGTCCCCTTTGTAAACAACCCTTCAAAAGCATAATACACAATGTACGTTCATACGAGGACTATGACCAGTACCATGTACAGGAAACACAACCAGAACGACCAACTTTTCCCTGGGACAGCCCTGAGGGATACCGCTTCCGATACAGGACGACTGTCAATTTTGATCGTTTAATGGAATCTCATTACAGAGAGCAACAGCGACAGCTTCGCCTCTTACAGAGACCTACTGTGACAACGCGACACCAGTGGAGGAGGCATCGACAGGGTGCTACATCGGACTTCCGTCAAAGAATCTATCGAAACGGCATGAGAGTGAGGGAGGTTACCAGCCGGAAAACCAGACAGAGAAAGATGGGTCCTGAATTTTACATCAGTAACCCAGCATGCACCCATAGACTAGTGCCCTGGTTGAACCGAGAACTGAATGCCCTACTGCACAGTCAGCCTGAACATGTTCACTTTCTAATGGAACTCATTATGGACCTGATAAAAAGATTTGAAATTGAAAGTGAAGAGTTTTTCGAGCATCTCCAGTCCTACATTGGTCGGCACACCCAGCACTTCGTCCACGAGTTTCTCAACTTTGCTCGATCTCCATATGACATGATTGCCTATGACAAAAATGCTGTGTACGAGCATATCACTCAAACAATCGACTCCGAACACAATTCTTCATCCTCATCCAGTGCAGGTAGCGACATCATCATTGTCGATGAAATTGTTGGTGGTCCCAGCAATATTGGCTCTGTTGGTGACAGTAATCAGAACCGGCGACAAAGCCTACCTAGTGACACTCACAATCCAGAGCCCCCTTCTGCCGATCAGCTGCTTTCTGTGGATTTCTCTCCGATACTTTCCAGAGTGCAATCATTCGTGGACTCGACGAGAAATCTCATGTCAAATTCCGGTTGGGATTCTCCAACTCCTGGGCCATCTGGAATGTTCCTCTCACCACCTGAGATACAAATACCATCTTCACCCTCTGTTACTGATACCGTGTCCTCCTCGACTACCACCGCTTCAACATCCACTGTCAACTTATCTCCAACAAAGGTTAGCTCGTCCACTATCAAGTCAGAGGAGAAATCCAAGATTTCGACCCGAGCCGTCTCTGAGACTACAGCGCCGATAAATGCTACAAGTGACAGCGATGCGGATTCTGATAACAGCAGTGTGGTGATTTTGAAAGTTGAGAAACCCTGGGATCAGAGGACTCCCATTCTTCTGTCTTCAGACTCAGAGGAAGAGAGAATGATAATGAACTTGGAGAAGAACAGGGATAAAAAACGGAAGAAAAAGCCTCAAAATGATCATGCAGAGACTGGCGCCAGGCAGAGGTCTCATTCTGGCATGTCCCATGACTGGAGTTCGGACAGTACGCTAGATGTTGTAGGCCTTGGCAGCGATAAGAGGAACAGAAAAAGAAAGGGAGAACAGAACGAATCACACAAAAATCATAAAAGAAAGAAGTCCAAGACAACCAAAAGTAGTCCTACTAAGACGTCTGAGCCATCTTCTAATGAAAAAAGGTCTAAGGATAAATCTTCGAAACGCTCAAGACATCCTTCCAAACAGGACTACGGTAGGGACAGACCATCTATAAACGTGGAGCCGCAAAGGCATGATAGTGAAGAACATTCTGCGAATCGCATCTCGCATCATGACCATCATGACGAAGAAGAAAGGAGGAGGGAACAAGACCGGGACCTTTGGTGTACGTCATACTCCCGTGGTCGCGAGCGTGGTTTGTCACCGTTGTCCTGTGTGTATGGATACCAAAGTTCTTATGGCGGTAAATATGGGGAATTCTTCCAGTGGTTGCACTATAATGAGGACCGGTACCCACTCGATGGTGCGGGCTATAATGGTGACCATGGCTACTACAGGCCACTCGCCCACCCACTACCCACATCACATGATGGAAGATTAGGTCGACACGGATCTAGATCAAGGTCACACGAAAGGGAGCGGCAAACGCACAGGTCGCGTTCCAGGACCCCATCAGTTTCACCCAAGAAAAGAAGTGCCGAAAAAGACAAACACAAGCGAGGGAAGCGATCAAGGAGTAACAGTGTTGAATTCATCGGTTGTAAGTCTAGCAAACATTCCGCTGAGGGTGTTAGCAAGAAGCACCATAAAAAGCATAAGAAGCACAAGAAACATAAGCACAAGAAAACCAAGGCCCCTGTGGAAGAGATAGATCTAGAAGCAGAAGCTGTTTCATCAAAACCAAACCGGCAATCTACTGCTGAATCTGTAGATAAAGATGTATATGTCGAGCTTCAGATGCGAAATACACCCATTGACATTGTTCCACTGAACTCTGAAGGTGCCAATACAGATAATACGGTGAAATCTGCTGACCAGTCGGACAAAACATCGGCTGATTCCGTTTGCAGATCCAGTTCGAAGGATTCCTTGAGTAATCTGGATAGCAGTAAAAGGTACAAAAAGCATCCAACCGGCCATAAAACTTCCGGTAAAAACGGGAAACGCCTCACAGTGAAAATTAAGAGGACTTTTATAACGGAAAAGAATTTTCTCGCTGCTAGAAGTGTTGAGAACCATGAACATACTGACCCAGAAGATGGCAGTATACATGAACGAACTGCTGCAAGTTCACGGTCTACGAATATCCATGCTTACATTGCAACCAATCGAAATAGCATAGATGCTATGCAGGGATCTGCGAGTTCATCGTCGGGTCACACTACGGACACTGTTGATCATGCGAACATAAGCAGATCGTCAGATAATGAAACTGATCACCTCCAAGGGAGAACCATGTCCAAGAGGCACGAGAGGTCAAATATTTTTGAAGCGTTAGGTAAAAGAGATAAGAAAGCGGAAAGTTGGACGAGAGAATGTCGCTCACCCCAGTCTGTTGTGTCTAACAGTCGAGCTGAAGACACCGAAGAGATTGACGTGGTTACATGTGATGTTTCACCAGTGATACATGATGCATCAGTTAAATGTGATGTTTCTTCAACCAGGTCAATTACATGTGATGTTTCACCAGTTGAACAAGACGTTTCACCAGTTCCACATGGCGTATCACCAGTAAAAAGTGCTGTTCCAATAGTTACAGATGAGATATCAATACTTGATGTGGTTTCATGTGATGAATCATCAGTAAAATATGATGTTCCAGCGGTTACATGTGACACATCAACACTTGATGTGGTCACTTGTGATAGATCACCAGATAGAAGTGATGTTCGAATGGTTACATGTGACACATCAACAATTGATGTAGTTTCATGTGATGAATCACCAGTTAAATGTGATGTTCCAGTGGTTACATGTGACACATCAACACTTGATGTTGTTACATGTGATGAATCACCAGATAAATGTGATGTTCCAGCGGTTACATGTGACACATCAACACTTGATGTTGTTACATGTGATGCATCACCAGTAAAATGTGATGTTCCAACAGTTACATGTGACACATTAACATTTCATGTGGTTACATGTGACGAATCACCAGTGAAAAGTGATGTTCGAGTGGTTACATGTGATACAATGACATCAACACTAGATGCGGTAACTGGTGATGCATCTCCAGTTACACATGGTGTTTCACCTGTTGCATGTGACACAATGACATCAACACTTGATGTGGTAACATGCGATGAATCTTCAGTTAAAAGTGATGTTTCCAGGATAACAGTCGATGCACTACGAACCAACAATGGTGCCTCTATTGAGACTGAATCCAACATTGAAGCCGTCTTCTCGGACATTAGTTTAGAGACATCAACCTCTGATCTTGATGTACTACCGAGGCCACAAGATGATGGTGAATGCAGTAACGTTATCAGTGATGTGATCAAATTTAGTGATAACAATGCGTATGGTTCTGCGGATACACATAGGTCACATATCAACATTCGAACCCCAGAAATGCAGCACGAAAATGCACTGTCGGGTGATGCATATCAATTATCCTATACAGATTTGGCAGTGAGTCCAATATCTAGTGATGAGGAAATAGACGTTGGTAGGTGAAAGTCTGATCCACCTTTCACCAGACAAAGGAGACTAATAGTTTGTCTGGGTACAATAGAACAATAGAAACTTACAGGAAAGATCAACCGAAGTCTGTTGACCAGCCTATTACTTTGACTGAAGGTATATATAAATAGATTACCTTGACCATGTTCATTGTTAACGAGATAAAACGTGTACATTGTAGCTTCTGTATAACCCTGTCAATGGGGAACTATATGAACCCATCACATATTGTTCTAATCCATTGGTATAGCATGTACATGTATTGTGAGGCTATCCTACATACATGACATATATGCTAACCAGAGTAGGCCTACATCATATTATTAGCTTTATGTTCTGGAGACACTTAACTGAAGCACAGGCTGTATACATGTATATGTACTATCAAAAGCAAATGAACTAGAAGTCTGCATCCTTATTATTAGAACTAGGGAGATCGCGTGCCCTTTCTATACTACTCATCGCGCACTACTCATCGCGCATGCTCAATCGACCCATTCTACTGTAGGGTGCAAGCCTGGCCCATGGAATCTCAGGTAGTGAAAACCCCAGGTCTCTCGCCCGACCCTATCCCGCGCCACACCTATGCGACCCGCTGCGCAGTGAGTAAAGCGGAGTAGGAGTCGGAAGAGGAGTCGGAGTCGGACACGCCACGGATTAAACTAGGTAGATATCTAGCATGATTGGTCACCGCCTACCTGCTTACAACACATGATGTGATGTAGTTACACAGTAAAAATCGAGTGATTCACTGAAGCATCACAGGGGATTGACATGAGCTGTTACTGGAACTCAAATGCTCAGCCTATGAAACATATGAAATGATTTTTGAGAGAGAAAGAATAAGTTGGTCGTCAGCGGTATTCGAACCCACGACCCCGGCTTATCGCGCCGATGCTCTACCTGCTGAGCTGTGACGGCCCATAGGTATTACAACCGTGGATTGTCCCTATCATGACCAACCTTCTCTCTCGGTGTTGCAAAGTGCGCAGCTGGCTTTATAATGAAGAAATGGTATTTGGTATGGCGTATAGCCTGCCATCGAGCTATATAGTGGCGGGCTATACGCCATACCAAGTATCATTTCTTCATTATGAAGCATAGTCACACCCATGATCCCCTACATGGTAGCTGCATTTCTGCTTGCCTGTGTAAGAGTCTAGTGGTATGGACTGTCTGACGAGTGTCAGTGCCATCTTTCCATCATAACGAAGTCTTTGTTTGTCAATCAAATTTCTTCAAAATACCAACATTTTAAGGAGCATAATGGTCGTTCAGCATGATTTGTCGGTCCTGTGGGCTGAGCACATAGCGGTGATCGTATTTACGTTGGAATGCGAGACTGCCACTTCATGGGGTGATCGTATCTGAGTTAGAACTTCCGATCGTAAACTTCCCGATAAAATGGGGGTGATCATAATAGGAAAGGTGATCGAATATTTGGAATGTTTACCATAGTCTAATCTTACAATGCACATTCAGTTCCAGTTCATTTGCTTCTGGTATAGTATACATGTACACAATCAATTCGCATTACCAGCTGTAAAAGTGATGGTATTTATAACCATGATAACTGCAAGGTCCTATTATTATGCTATGTGTGTCCATCTGTGTTTCATGGTGGCAGTCTTGAAAATCAATGAGGGGCAACACAACACGAATCATAATGTCAACACAAATAATAGTATCGAATCAAAACCACAAAGGTACTCAGCTGCAGAATTCAATGCCAAAGAAACTAAACTTTGTCATGGATAAAGCATAAATGGCTTAGCACATACTTCATGTACTTCCTAATTATGATTTTTACTGTTATTAACTTGACTCTCTGCAACAGGAATATATTTATATGAGTGAAAGGGTTTTTTAATTTTTTTTTTTATCTTTTATGGTTATTTATTAATACATGAGTTATGGAGTGCTACTGCCAGGATGTAGGTGGATATTTTGAATTGCAATACAAAGATTTCCTTTGTTGCATTCAGAACTATGGACTGATCACCCTTCAACATGTGTGTATAATGATTATTAGAAAATGTAATGTGGTGAAAAATCAAATGAACTGTTTTGGTGTTCATCAGTTTCAAATGTTCAGATATCTTCCAATGTTTCAGGGTAAGCACAGTTGATCATGGTGCTGCATTCAGCATGTTCAGTATAGCAAATGTGAAATGTTCCCATCTTCAAAACCTGTTAAAGCAACCATTGTGATTGGTGGAGGAGATCCAAAGGTCACATTATCCAGGCCCATAAGGTCATAGTACTTAAAGGGGAACTGAAAAGCTTTCCAATGTTCTGTTAAAATGTCATAAAACAAGAACTTCTATAGTTGTTACAATTATACGTGGTAATAGTTCTGTGGGTTATTGTTTAATTTTGGGTATATGAGAAGTCAAAACTTATACCGAGAGCCAGAACTTTTAAAAACGTCATCGCTTGCCTCCCGTTGTTTTTGGAATGTCATGACGTTATAGTGGTCTTCGTTCATTCATCCGACGTAGCATGACGTCACATTTGAATAAAACTTGAATGAAAGGGACCACTATAACGTCATAACGTTCTACAAAACAAGAAAGACAAGCGATGCAACTTTTCAAGACGGATTTATAACAGGATAACTTAAATATTGTTTTTAGTACAATTTTGCAAACTATATTTGCCCCCAAAACATATAAAAGTTATGTCACATAAGACAAGATGTACATAAGCAACAATTTAGATAAAATTAAAAGCTTTGCAGTTCACCTTTAAACGACATGAACATGGGGTCTGACATGTCTGACTAATTACAGGGATGTCACTAAGTTTTGAAGTAGCCAGTCGAAGGCATGGAAGTAGACGACCACAAGAAGTGACCAAGCCTCTCATTTTGAGGAGAGTGATTAAGGTTAAAGGATACAATCACTCTCCTCAAAATGAGAGGCCTGAGTGACATTTAGTGTTTCAAGTATAGAAATTACATAGAAAGTAGGCGGCTGTTTTGGGCCATTTTGATCATAGTAGGGGACTAAAAAGGGACGCCTACCGCCTTCTAAAGATATTCCTGATATTACCAGGAACAACCGTAAACAAACCCTGAATCATCATAATCTGCTGTAAACAAACTGTGAACCATTGCAAACAATATTTTGAAGGGTGTATTCACTACGATGTTCATATGATGGAAGGTATTCATCACAG
Organism: Hanleya hanleyi; assembly: GCA_036873755.1. Classification (NCBI taxonomy): domain Eukaryota; kingdom Metazoa; phylum Mollusca; class Polyplacophora; order Lepidopleurida; family Hanleyidae; genus Hanleya; species Hanleya hanleyi. Next base: position 48,794 of record JAVTVY010020475.1, read on the forward strand.
TGAATGTTTGCCGATACATGTACAATCAGTAAGCCCTCGTAGAGAAAATCATTGCCTGCCTGTGTGCTCTTTGGCCGATTGTCTTATTACAATAAATACATACTGTATTAATACGGGGAAGTGGCACAAAAGAATGCAATATTTACTTAAATTTCCTTCGACTGTCGACATGTTTGATTGTGCACATGGTGTGGTCTTCTCTGTTTTGCAGTCTGGCTGAATAAGTGATCACCATATCTGGCCTTGGTGATACAATGCTTCTTGTTTGAAAACAGCAGGAGAGCTAAAAACAGCTCTACTCTAGAAGAGTGATTTGGGTGACCAGAAGAGTGATGTGCTATTGTAATACATGATTGTTATCAATGACGGGAGCTTTTCTTCACTCCCCTGAAACCTGATTGAGAGGAGATAAGGGGAGCGAGAGTGATCACACCCGCTAAAACAAAAGCACTGATGATAGGATCAATGAAGAATAAGTTCTGATTGAGAGTGAAAGTGCTTAGACACTCAAGTAAAATATTAGTGCCTTTGAATCCATTAGTTTTTGCACCCTACAGAAACACCATTAAAACTGATATATTGGCCTTCTTTTGCCATTTATCATGCTTATGAAAAAAATTGTGAAATGTTTTTGAAATAGGTGTAATTAGTGTGGGTTTATTTTCTTGCTGTTTGTTTGCAGTTGTGTGTGGCTTGATCATGGTTTATGGGCCGGAACAATGGGGAGCATTGATAGGTTATTAGTTCATGAAGAGTGATCATGCTGATCATATTGGATTCAGATTGCATACTATAGGGACTACTTTATGCAGAATATGTCGGAGTGAAATGTTTTACATGTAGAACAGTTCTGTCAATACATCACAATAGAGCAGTCTCTAGATTGAACTTATCAATAAGTGTCAAAATGCGGGAAATTATGTCATTGCCTGTGTGACATTATACTGAGGTTAAAGCAATGAGCCATTTGTTCACAATATCAATGTTTTCTGTTATTTACAGGCAATGCCTTTTGTTTGCAAATGTTTAAGTTAACTTTGGATCAATAACATCTTCCAAGTTGTTATTATTTTCAGTCTTTTGAAAGCTGCTCTCAGGACTATCAGACCTATTTTCCAATATTATTATAAATGTTAAAAGCATTGTCTGGTGCATACATGCACATGTAACCTGTGAGCAATGTCATACGAGCAGAGATGTTTCGCGCTTTTCATGGTTACAGAATTCTACATGTATCTCAGCACATGCATATTGAACTTGGTGTGGTAATTACAGCCTGGGGCCATTCAATTATTACATACGCAAAAAAATTAAATTAAATCCCCCTATATGCAAAATTTAACCCAGCGTACAATGTACTCAGGAAAAATGCCGATTTTTAGACCCCCCTCGCTGCGTACCTGATGGAATGCTTCCTGCAGTGCAGGATATTGTACATGTATCAAAATGTTTGTTAGAGCATTTCCACAGAGTGGATGCTCTTCTTTTCAGCTAATTTTGCTTTTTGTACAGTACTTACCCGTACTTGTTGAAATTATTATGGTGTAGAATTATCTATGCATTAGAAATTCCTGTCATATGCATATCGAAGTTTCTTTGGATTGCTTACATAGCATTGCATCACACTAAAAGACCCTTCAAACTTGAGTAAACTATGCACATGTTCATGCAGTCTGGAAAAAAACTTTCTCCATCCTATCATTTATGATGTACATGTATGTTTTATGTACATGTACATGTATCCTCCTACATAAAACATTGTACGAAATTAGACTCGTCAAGCTCAAGACATTTTGAAATCTTTTGGCTAGTTTTATGGTATTAGCTGTATGGTATTTATTGTATGGTATTAGCTGTATGGTATTTATGTCAGTCAAGTTTTGTGTAAGCTGCTCCGTTTTACATACAATATTTATTTTACCATGGCATGATGGCATACATGTAGTCATGAAATACCAGGCTATGATTATAGACATCTAATTGATACCCAAATTAGGAATCTCTATCATTCTGCTACCATACAGGTTAGAAACTTAGATAGTTGAAATAGTTGGTTTACATGAGGATGGATTAAATGTAGATTGCATCATCACTAAAAACATTGGGTTTCAAGGAGCAGTGTACAAGAAATACTTAACCAATACAGTACTTTTTGTTATGGCAGCAGCTGTGCATGTTTTCTGACATGAGTAATAATCATTTATTAGCATTTATCAGTAATTAGTATACTACCCAGTGTCAATTTGTAAATACTACCATGGTCTACATGTACTATTGATTGAAGGAGCTCCAAATTCTTGACTGTATAGTGTTACATGTGCTGTTGTTAAATGATTAAAAATCTATCGCAACAGACTGATGTGTACTAGTTTTGGCTTGTTGACTGCAGGTTATTGTTCAGGGCTTCAGATTACCCCCTTGATAGGCAAATCCGTCATGTAAGACACATACAATAGGTGATTACATGTGGGGAACCATTCAACCAAGGAGTGAAAAGGGCCAAGTATATTGCACGCAAAGTGTTGCCGATTGAAGTTGTCTTACATGACGGGTCTGCCCCTTGATATTCCTAGAGAGTCCAAGAGTTCAGTTCGCCTCGCAGTCCTAATGCCTGCCCTACTTCGTAGGTCCTGTAACATAAGTCACACTGCTCATGTGTTAAACATTATGACCAAATTGGGATGTGCCCAAATCAGAGAGCAAAAAAAAAAAAAAAAAATTCTTCTTGCTTTGTTCAGTTATATATGGATATTCCTCATCCAAAGCCTACCTACTTTGCTGGAATTCGGGGGAATTTGACTATTTTCACTAATTTGGTACATTTCTCTGCCTAAAAAATGTTTACCGTGTTGAACAGAGGGTGTGCCCAAATTCATGAAATTAGGGTAATCTGAAGCTCTGCTGTTATAAATGAGAAATAGAACCATTACCATACTTCAAGAGGGCCATTTACATGTAGGCCTACATACATGACATACTAGTCATTCCACCATTACCGTATATTTTGGAGGTGGCCGAGTGGTCTAAGGCGCTTCGCTGGTGACCGCTAGCCTCGCACTGCTGAACCGGCACGGGTTCGAGCCCAGCTGGTCCATGTGTGAAAGTTTGTCAGTTACTTGCCGAAGGGCGGTGGTTCTCTCCGGGTACTCCGGCTTCCTCCACCAACCAAACTGACTGTCACCATATAAGTGAAACAAACTTGAGTGTGACATTAAGCCAAATTCCCCCCCCCCCCCCGTATATTTTGGACAGGTAAAGTTTTCAAAATAAATTGTTTTTTTACCATTTTGACACATACATGTATCCCTTTGCCCGTTTTCTTCGCTTATATTTCTCAGGTTGTACATTTTCTGTGTGCATACGTTTTCAGTGTCATACATGCAGTTGGATATCTGGATATTCTCATCCGACAAAAATACGAAGCTGCGCATCTGAAAACCCCTCGGCTCTGGGCGCCAGCCATTCATAATGTATTCAATTTGAAGCAAGACTTCAGGAACACCAAGCAGTCAAGTGACAAATATACAGATTATGAAAAAATTTGCCATTAGAAATGGCCTCTAAGGTTTATGTCCAATCAGAGAAGTCGGTATTCATTACATAAGTCTGTTGATGCATCGATGATGTATACCAAATTTTGTCATAGAGCATTTGAAAATTATCAGAGATAGAGATCATTAATGATTTCGCATAAATTAAAGATGGCCGCCCATCCTTCCCACCACTCAGAGAAACTGATGTGGTTATTCATTGCAAGTGTCTTGATACATGGATGCTGTATACCAAGTTTCATATAGAACACTGAAATGGTATCAAAGATATACATCATCAAAGATTTTGCATAAATTAAAGATGGCCACCAAGGTTTCCGCCCAATCAGAAACACCAGAACTGCCATTTATCGTAAGTCTATTGATGCATCGATGATATATGCCAAATTTTACATCGAGCACTCGAACGGTATCAGAGATAGAGATCATTAATGATTTCGCATAAATTAAAGATGGCCGCCCATCCTTCCTGCCACTCAGAGGAACTGATGTGGTTATACATTGCAGGTCTCTTGATACATCGATGCTGTATACCAAGTTTCGTATAGAACACTTGAATGGTATCAAAGATATATATCATTAAAGATTTTGCATAAATTAAAGATGGCCGCCAAGGTTTCCACCGAATCAGGGAAACTGGTTTGGTCATTCCTTTGAAGTTTCTTGATGCATCGATGATCTATACCAAGTTCACACACGGAACAGTGAAATGGTACCTAAGATACACAAGATTAATGATTTCGCATAAATTAAATATGGCCGCCAAAGTTTCCCACCAATCCGGTCCAGATTCAATAGGGTTCTGGGTCATGAGCATATGGATGTGCAGTGCAAGTTTGGTGTGCCTAGGGTAAGTCGTTCTAAAGATATCTTGGTAACGAGAAAGCTGTGATGGTTTCGCATAAATTAAAGATGGCCGCCAAAGTTTCCAACCAATCAGGTCCAGATTCAATAGGGTTCTGCGTCACGCGCATACGGATGTGCACTGCAAGTTTGGTGTGCCTAGGGTAAGTCGTTCTGAAGATATCTTGATAACGAGAAAGGTGTGACGGACGGATGGACAGACGGACATGACGACGACAATACCCTTCGGCCAAATTTTGGCCGAGGGGTAAAAACTAGTCGCTTTCAAAAATATTTCAGTCCTATCGCGACGAACCCAGCCAAGTTGTGTTCCTGTTGGTTCAAAGAGAACTATTCTGAAGTCTGACCTGAATATGCACATTAACGCAACATTAAAAGGGTGGTGGAAAAGGATACCAACGTACTGACGAGAAGTCATATAGACAAATATACTGACTGCATATAAGGACCAAAAGTGATACCTATGATGATTTGTATCCCAGCCACGCTTTGGTAATTGACATGACCAGGTTAGGCGATCCCGCTCTCTAAAATGGAGGTAAAAATGGTCGCTTTTGCTCAATAACTTTTGACTCCTTCCTAACCAGTGCTTCAAAACTTCAGGCGCATTAATTAGAGCATTTCCACAAAGTGGATGCTCTTATGTTTTCATGAGAAACGGCTCCGCCGGATCCGCGACTTTAAACGTGAATATCTCTGAAACCGTTAAATATTTTTGGGTCAGATTTGGTATGCTATCTCCTTAGGCCTGGGAAATTTGTCTGGTTGTGTTTCGATACCCGCTGCTCTCCACTAGGTGGCGTTGTAGTCAGAGCTTAGGTAAACCGTTCTCTGATGATTTCGTCTGAACGGCTTGTCCGATTTCTTTGAAATTCTATTACAATGGTCCTGAAGGATAGTCAATGCACTGAAAAGGTTTTGTTGTAGCTGGCATAACTATAAAGGCAAGTTTTTTGCGTCTCAAAAAAAAAAGTTTTTCGTGAAATGAAAATTTACCAATTCGCTTGGAGAAATATTTAACATGTGGCTGTCGCCATCGGGACCCCTCGGGCCGGGCCCAGAGCAATTGTGGAAATAATGTTTCTGACCCCAACAACTCACATATTTGGGGTGGGCATAATTTTACCTGTATGATATAGATCATAGACAGACAAAACAATATAGCAATAGAGCAGTGAGTACCTATAGTAGATGTAGTCGAACGATTACTGTCTATTCACAGCAATCCACACAGGTTTGTGTAACTCCTGAAAAACATATCCCATGGCACCGACTTTCAATAGGCTTCTGGTACTGGCTGTATTAAACAACTGTATTAAGTTTCATTGTTGTGAGTGAAGGACTTTTTGAGATAATGTGTTTACAAGGATATGGACCAACAGACATGTATAAAGGGGCAGACCTCATGAAAAACACATCCGACCGACTTTCAATAGGCTTCTGGTACTGGCTGTATTAAACAACTATATGAAGTTTCATTGTTGTGAGTGAAGGACTTTTTGAGATAATGTGTTTACAAGGATAAAAACAGACAGACATGTATAAAGGGGCATAACTCCTGAAAAACACATCCAATGGCACCGACTTTCAATAGGCTTCTGGTACTGGTTGTATTAAACAACTGTATGAAGTTTCATTGTTGTGAGTGAAGGACTTTTTGAGATAATGTGTTTACAAGGATATGGACCAACAGACATGTATAAAGGGGCATAACTCCTGAAAAACACATCCGATTACACCGACTTTGAATAGGCTTCTGGTACTAGCTGCATTAAACAGCTGTATGAAGTTTCATTGTTGTGAGTGAAGGACTTTTTGAGATAATGTGTTTACAAGGATAACTAGAGCATAGTCTGAGGGATGCACACATTTGATCACATGTGGCTGTCGCCATCGGGACCCCTCGGGCCGGGCCCAGAGCAATTGTGGAAATAATGTTTCTGACGCCAACAACTAATTTTACCTGTATGATATAGATCGTAGACAGACAAAACAATATAGCAATAGAGCAGTGATTACCTATAGTAGATGTAGTCGAACGATTACTGTCTATTCACAGCAATCCACACAGGTTTGTGTGAACTCCTGAAAAACACATCCCATGGCACCGACTTTCAATAGGCTTCTGGTACTGGCTGTATTAAACAACTGTATGAAGTTTCATTGTTGTGAGTGAAGGACTTTTTGAGATAATGTGTTTACAAGGATATGGACCAACAGACATGTATAAAGGGGCAGAACTCCTGAAAAACACATCCGATTACACCGACTTTCAATAGGCTTCTGGTACTGGCTGTATTAAACAACTGTATGAAGTTTCATTGTTGTGAGTGAAGGACTTTTTGAGATAATGTGTTTACAAGGATAAAAACAGACAGACATGTATAAAGGGGCATAACTCCTGAAAAACACATCCAATGGCACCGACTTTCAATAGGCTTCTGGTACTGGTTGTATTAAACAACTGTATGAAGTTTCATTGTTGTGAGTGAAGGACTTTTTGAGATAATGTGTTTACAAGGATATGGACCAACAGACATGTATAAAGGGGCATAACTCCTGAAAAACACATCCGATTACACCGACTTTGAATAGGCTTATGGTACTAGCTGCATTAAACAACTGTATGAAGTTTCATTGTTGTGAGTGAAGGACTTTTTGAGATAATGTGTTTACAAGGATAAAAACAGCCAGACATGTATAAAGGGGCATAACTCCTGAAAAACACATCCAATGGCACCGACTTTCAATAGGCTTCTGGTACTGGCTGTATTAAACAACTGTATGAAGTTTCATTGTTGTAAGTGAAGGACTTTTTGAGATAATGTGTTTACAAGGATATGATGGACAGACGGACGGACGGACAGACGGACGGACAGACGGACAGACGACGGAGGCAACGACAATACCGCTCGGGCAGAATCTGCCCGAGGGGTAAAAACTGTTCTATTCTAGGTTGCCAAGCATAATTGTAGGATTGCCGACAAGATAATTCCCTTTCGGTGTGAACCAAATTGCCATTTAAATGAAAAATCTCATTTATCTGACTTAAGGTCAAAACCTCCATAACCATTATCACGATTAAAGTTTTTTCCATTGAACTCTTATGTGCCATCTCCCTAGGGCTTTAGATTTCACCGGCTTGATCTGTGGCATTTGCTCGTCACTAGGTGGCGCTATAGACATGAATGCAGATAAACATATGTAACATCATATCTTCTGAACAACGTGTTTGATTTCCATGAAATTTGGGTACGTATGATGATCTTGCAAGATAGGCAAAGGACTGACAAGATTTTGGTGGTGTTGGCGAATGATGGAGATGCATTTTTGCATCTCAAAATATGATTTTGTTTTCACAAAAACAAAAATTTGCTTCTTAATCAGGAAAAAGTATTTCTATTTTGCTGAACATGAATGTAACATTTCCAGTGTTATAGTTCACATCCCTTGTAAGCCAAATGACCATTTTTTTAAAGATCTGAATTCTCATAACTAGAGTCCAATATCTACATTCCCCAGGCCACATCTGAGGATTATGCTTCATCATGTAGTTTTGTGATATTGTTCATCATTGGGTGGCACTATAGACAGTAAACGGCGCCATCTATCTAGAGGGAGATAATCCAGTTCGAAAGTTGTTCCCAAAGCATGAGGTCAAATGTCGGCCCCATTTAAACGAGCCAATGAAATTATCTGTATTCAAATATTTCTCACACATGCAAACATGTCAGTTTCACGAGGCGCAAGACTGGGGGAGTCTACGCGAGACCAAAACGAAGTTGTGCAAATTAGCTATTTTATTTCTCACTCTAGTGGAGCATGCTTCTTTGTTTATCTTAAGAAACAAATGGCCTAACATATTTGAAAACAAAATAAAATCGGCGGCAGACCACAGGAAAATGATATGCTATTTATTTTGTGATGGGGGCACTTCGAGGCCCACCATGGGATCATTTCAATCAATCGCTTTCTGGAGGTGTGTCTTCGTTGTATGAATGTGATTGCACCGATGTCGGATGTAACGGGGCCAGTCGGATGTGACCATTTGGGAAATGCCCTATTACACTCAGATAGCATCCATTACCGCATGGCTACGAGCAGAAGTTTCTACGTATGATCGTGCCATGCGTTCGGATGATGGCACCAGTTTTAAATACAAATATTTCAGAACCATGGACATGGTGTAATAGCCCTATCAATTAAGTCATCTGTTGAAAAATGATGGAACTACATGTATGTAACTGCCAGAAACGAGGGAGTATATTGAATGCAAGTTCATATTCAGAACAAATACCTGTGAGGTCGATACAGACTGACCAAGCGCTTCATTCTCCACCATGTTTGCAAGTCATAAAACTACAATGTTAATAGGCACGAGACCCGATATTGGCATACACAGTTGGTGATGTATTAATGAAATAGTTTTATCTTCAATTTTCTTTAATACCATAATAATATTGTGCTCCTAAAAAGTCAGTGGTGGTAACATGCAATTCATGACAAATTAGCATATCTACCTCATTGATTTTCAATAAACAACTTCTCCGTGACCACATGGATGTGTGCAGTAATTTTGGTGCTCACAGGCAGTCATTCTTGAGATATGACGGTAATCAGAAAATGGAGACGGAATGAACATGATAGCGACAATACCCAAAGGCCGAAAACTCAATCGCAGGCTAATAATTAAACCAGGTCATCTGTTGAACAGTTCGACGTAATATCATTCACGAATGTTCAGCTGATTCTGTCAAAGTCACCGACCTCGCACATTAATGGTGTAGAGATCCGCCGCAAGCGAGGCACACCACATACTACAGGAATGTATTTCTGCCCACGTACCGGTAGTCCTTGTTGTATTTTCTCTCTTATCATGAGATAAAATATATATCTAAATGAATTGAATATTCCATTAACCCTACCAGGCCTGAGGGGGGGGGAGGGAGCGAAATGGCCCCCCTACCAAACTTTCTGCGCCATCTCCGGAACAACAAAAAAGAGAGAGCTGGAACTCCGTGACTTCATAGTTTATCATATTGGGGTCATTTTGAGCCTATTTGCATGACCCCCCCCCCCGAGGAGAGGATCATGGGTAAATCCAAGATGGCGGCCATGTGGGATCCCAGAAAAGTGATGTTTTTGTCATATTTCTTCAAAATGTCGTCTTTTCTGTGGTGAAAAGTGGCAAAAACTATTTTATTTCACATCACATTAATTTTTACTAATTTATCATGCTATTTTTGCGGAGAAATTGCATAAATAAAAAAATCGGAAAATCTGACCAAAAAATGACGTTTTTGAAAAGGACGTCACTGTGACGTCATTAAAGCGACCATCTTGGATTTTTTACATTTTCTGGTAGAGCTTGACCCAAGGGTATAGTGTGGTAAGTTTCAGCCCCCTAGCTCAAGCGGTAAGAAAAATAATTAGGGGGGGGGGGGGGTGCATTTCGGGGTTTTGGCATGATACTGTGCCTGCAAGGAGTTTATATATGGATTCCTACCAGTGATCGGCAAGATCAGCATAAACGAGCCTGTGCCGAATGTCCGTGATATTTGTTAAAGGTTATACAAAATGGTCTCAAAATCCGCTACTTTTTTGTGCTAAATTGTTGTAGAGGTGATTATATAGACTTTTTGTATGTTTTCAAACTGCCCAAGGTTGGAAATATCAAACATTTATAAACAATGTTTCTATTTGTTACCAAATCAAACCTGTTTCAATTATGCCATTCAATCTCCGTCAGGAAGATGATACAACGTAGAAAACGGAAGTTAAAAACTAAAAGTTAGCTCCCCTAGCGGAGAGTTGTCCGCCCCTAGGAGAGCTCTCCCATCTAATTCCAGCAGGATTACTATATAGGCTCTGCTCAAGCCATACTCGCCCTCTATTCTCATTATAATTACCGAGACCTGTAGTGTTTAAGGCCGGCATGAGGGGACGGAGGGAGGGTCAATCAAATTGAAACAGGTTTGATTTGGTAACAAATAGAAACATTGTTTATAAATGTTTGATATTTGATACCCAAATCGTAAACCTGTTTCAATTATGCCACAGTACCAACATATGGAGGCGGGAATCTCGGCCTTGTGGTAACTCCCATAGCAGACTAGTAATCGCTGGAACGACACAGACATGGGTATAAATCTGAGACATTATTACTCAACAAGTTAACCCTGGTCAAAGACGCATAGGGTAATTGAAGGAACTGATACAGTTCTACTTATCTTCTGATTGTCTCCATCCATGTAGCTGTGCTCGTGGTGTGGTACACAATTCTTCCAAGTTGAAGGATACCCCGGGCGCCCTCGGCAACAAGATAGGTCCCCTTGGCAGGCACTGTATGACTAGGGGGGAACAGGGCCGCAATCCGTTGCATACAGGGAGATCCTTGGTCCAACCGTAAGAAAGGGGGGGACGTACGCAATCCCGAATCTTGGAAGGTACCAAGTCCACACCACTCTCAGACCGCAAGCTTCTTGAGGACAACTCACCATACTTGGAGTGATGAACTTAGATGCGTTGGAATTGCCATGCTTGCTCTCTGGGTGAGCTGCGCACTCTTCAACTCTCTGTACTTTCATCACTACTGTTGACACTAGGCCTGGAGCGGGTGTTCTTGTGAGTTGAGGCACAGGTGACCCAGCTGAGACATCTAGAAGGAAGTCAGTTTCTGAAGAACAGAAGCAAATTTCAGTTAGGAGTAAACCCTATCCTGGTGTCAGGCCTTCATTGGTGATTATAGAATCCACGGCCGGTCAACTGACTTATTTTTACCTTCTGAGATGCCTTTTATCATATAATATATGTAATAATAATAATATGACTGAGATGAGATGAGATGAGATGATACAGCAAGATGGCTGTCTTGCTGCGATGGTGACCATTTTGCCGCCCCCCCCCCTCTTTTCTGAAATTACTCACAACGTGCTGGGTAGCCACAGTGGCCCAAGCGTGGTCACACTATTGATTGCACTGTCATATCCCTCAGACAGATATTAGTGAACGTGGAGTTAATTGTTCAGGCACAAGACAGGACAATGTCATGGAGGGGTCAGTTCTTCCATACATGCCATGACGCAGCGATGGCACGAATCACATTAGAAGAAGCAGAAGACAGTAGTGGGGCGTCAATGGTATATCTACCTTCTGCCAATTGATAAGACTATTTTATGGTCTTCTTCAACTACGCGGCTTTTTTAAATGTCAAGCCTTGCTGACAGGCGAAGGGACAGAATAACCGTAGCCGAGTGCCGCGAACGGATCGGAACGAGTAAGATAGTGGCGGATGGCTCGAACAGGACATAGCAGAAGATCGTCCTCGAGGCCATGTACAAAGTCTGACAACGCAGGAATGGAGTACGACGTTGAGTGCACGGACCTGAACGAACAGACTCATTTTGGCGATAAATTCAGGAATGGGCCGAAAATAAATGCAAGACCGATCCGCTGTCCAGGTCATAGAAGATCTTTCAAGAGCATGAAGTACAGACAATCTGGACGCCAAAGCAAACGCCGCCACGACGGCCGTCTTATAAGACACAGCTTTTATAGACGCGGACTCTAAGGGTTCAAAAGGTGGTATAATCAAAGCACACAGAACCACACCGAAAACCCATTTCAGTAACAGTTGGCGAGTACAACGCGACTGTAATGCGAAGGCGTGAATAAGAGCAGAGATATTATCGTTAAGGCTAATGTCGGAACCCAAGGTAAGACGTAACACCCTATTCAATTCATGCCAGAGCAGATCGATAGTCTTCCATGGTGCTAATATGAAACTCCCTAGCCTGGTGAAGGTGAAGGAGGAAGTCAATTACGAGGGAAATAGAGTCGGGAACGGTATCACGTCCTCGGCACCAGCACAAATAAATCCGCTGTAGAGACCGAACCCGAAAAACGAACGTAGTGAGTAAGGTCCTACATATAATAAACAACCTTAAGGTTGATGACAGAACCATAATGTCAAAGTCTAACCATTGGTGTAACGGTCTATACAGGAATAAAGTACTTGATGGAGAAAGCCGGAAAAACTGTCCAAGTACACGACGAAAACATTGTGTTGTTTAAGCACAATCCTAAGGTAAATGGATCTCAACATAATGTTTGTGTGTTAAGTCAACATGGTTCTGTGTTAATACAACACTGTGCTGAATTCAATTAAAGGCAACTAGTCCGTCATTCACAATCCCGCCGTCGTCCTCAGAGAATATCCACGTCCATAATCCAAAGTCCTATTCCATATAACAGTATTTGACCAAATACTGCTGATTCCAATACAATTTTGATATTCTGAACTCCAGACTGGAAAACAACAAGGTCTGGACAGAACTCTCTTCGTAGAGTAACGACGAACCTGAGTAAATCACAATGTGAAAAACCCGAGAGGAATTGATACAAGTGGAAAGTTGACGCCAAACGAACGGACTTCCCCTCCCACCGACGATGGAGAATCAAAGGAAGTGCCGATGAATGGATATAAAATATGCATCTCGCAAATGAAGAAATGACGTGACAAACGGCGTTATGGCGTACCGGAAAACGTCTAACCGATGTAATAGAACGACGCACAGGTGTATGAAAGACACATGACGGCGTAATGAACATGTCGTCAAGGTGTAATAGGAAAGCGTAATGTGAAAAATGCGAGAAACGTTGTATATGATAAACAACGTAGTGATTTCCTCATTCACAACAACTTAATGTATATACATGCTCATCATGGAGCAGGATACAAACTTATAAAAGTACACGACGTAACAGAAGGGCGTTGCAAACAGTAACCCCGAAGTCGATTGTAATAATTTTCCTTCTCTTTAAACGCAGTAGAGATGAACATATTAAATGTTTGTAGCGTTAATCACCAAATGTAAGCTCAATGAGATAAATGGGATTATGGATCTTTGTGTCAGTGAACATGAATAATGAGTCAATGAACATGGTTACATTATTACCTCTCCCGATGTAATTTGTCTCCTGTACATGAAATTCAGTACTGGAGTTTTATATGGAGAGAATATAAAACATTTACAACAATGTTACTATTAATAACCAAATAGTCACAAGACCGACATCCAGAACAAAGATTTTCCAGGTAACCAAGAAAGATCCTTAAAGAATTTTAAATTCCCGAAGAGAGGAAACACATTTAAGTCTCTCGCCGGCAGGAAAGTGAGGTTATTCAAAAATTTAGAATTTGAAATGACCTAGCACGAACAATTTGTCGAGAAGAAGAACAGTAAGAACATTACTAAAAAGCAGTTTGATGCTCTAGTAGACTGTACCGGTAATACATACTTGGTAGAAAGAAACCATAGAAGACTTCACGACTTGCGTGTCAGTAGGCTTGATCCTTGGCCGGCCAATACCTTCCCACTCACGCTAGTAATTTTAAATTTTCTCATAGGGAAGAAATTAAAATTAGTGCATAACTCCATCTGAATTATAAGCGTAATACAGTATACAGATGGGATCAACTTGGTGTGAAACAAAACAATTCACAATGTAATAATCAGACAAAAATTGTGTTTCAATTATATCACACTTTCACAATAAACAAGGGTAAGTGGGTGAATAGGTTTACTCACTCACGTAAACCAGCACGTGATCTCATTGTTGTTCGACACACCCTTAATTACATAAAGAGATCAGTAAAGAAGCTCATTAAGATGCGACACAGGGTCGAAGTAAATAGGGTTGAGTTGTGATTACGTAACACAAATGCAACAATCATGCTTCATTCATGTCAGCATGAAAGACATATAAAACCTCTGTAAGGTCTCTCTTGAATACAGGATATCAAAATCATACGTAATAATACTTGATATAACAAGAGATTACATTTTGGTAGGACCAAGGAACTGAATGTATGAAGGTGAACCTACCAAAACTGCAAGTCCGAACAGAAGTAACAACAACAACATGAAAATTGACGGCTGCAAATAAAGTATCAGATCTCTCCGGAGGGAAGAAACGCTAAAAACCCCGCCGATGAGGATACTATTTACAACCCTACTTGAGATATACACAAACTCAATGCATAAAATTCATGAATCAACGAAACAAAACCCGTTCGTTTATTGTAGAGATCACAATCGGCCTTCAAGCTCAGCACTAAAAGGCAGACTTACAGAAATGCCGGGACTAAATACAAATCTGTCACAAATTGAGCAATAATAAAACGAGGTCGCGAGAGCCCGTAAAAACCCACAACAAACACAGCGGGCCGAACTCCTTGTTCGTGTGGAGACGTGATATTGAATACACATTGTCTCCATCACGCAGGACTGTGTTATCAGATAAGCCCGAGATTCATATTGACTTTAGAAAATATCGTCGGGCAATAATTTCAAGATATAGGAACTTTGAAAAACTCCAACAATAGCCATTAATTTCGCGACGTACGTCCGAAGACAATAAACACATGGCAGATGGAAAAACAGACCATGTGAAGTCTAAAAATTTGCCCAGACAAAATTTTGAAACAAGACAGAAATGTGAAAGAAAACTATCCTCAAAATATTAATTTAATATCCATCGAACCATTGACAAAAATGACATAGGTGAGATAACATACGGCGAGGGAGCATTCTTTTGTCTGACATTTAATACGAGGAAGACGATTATTCGAAGCAGACGGCATATCCGGCACCAACGCTAAAAGCGCATCCAATTTATCCGAAAAACCATCATTGACGTATGTTCCTAACTTTACACTGAAGAAAAGGAATCAACAGATAAACTCGACGAGACCGGAATGGGCGACGAGTGATATAACTTCAGCGAGAGGTTGACAAATCGTGGACAACCGCATGATAAGAAACGGAGTCTGCGACTGACGAACGTGGTGACCTATATAAGAAGGCGAGACCGAAAGACGTGGCAAACGGCGTGGTGGTGTAGGAGAACGTCGAGTCGAAGTACGAGAACGGTATACCGGAGAACGGGAAGGCCGAAAAATAGAACTAGAATTCCCGGTCTAATTCTCACCGATTTCGTAAGCAGTATGCACTATTTTAATTAGCAATAATCGCCAACAGATTGGATATTTAATGATGGAAATTGGTTGAAATATCAAACATTTATAAAAAATGTTTCTATCTGTTACCCAATCAACCTGTCTCAATCCATGCCAACTCAATCCTAAAATTGAAGTCCCGTAACATGTCATTTCCACTATTATAGAATCGCTGATTCATCGATAGACGAAACCGCAAGACAGCAATTTTGACACTCAATGGTAGGTCCGAACGACCCACCATAGAACGCGAAACGGCTTTAGAACTGCGTTTCGATTTAACACGCAAAGGAGAAACCGACACACGACATTTATTTCGTTTAGAAGTAACGGAATGTGGTAAACCAATAGACAGAGGAGAGGTCGAGATAATATGCGACTCTACAGCATTCCTTTGTCCGACGTGAACAATGGACGGCTCAGGCACGGTAGGTTTGGGTCGAGAAGTCTTTGTTGGACTAGACAAAGGAACCGGTTTGGCTATAACTCCAGACATAGCCACACCTGCTGTCTAAAATTTGTGATCTATCTAGAACTGTTCCGCTAGGTGGTATTTCTACAGAAGCGGGAGAGTTCTGAATACTAAGACCATGGGAAACATTTAATCCAATACCAACGATATCTTCGTTAGCTTTCATGTCATTTACCAGAGCAATTTCCAACAGGCGTCTGTCGACTTCCGACAGAGACGGGTCGTCAGATGCCTGTAACAGGTAAGCCCGCCTAGCTTGGGCATAATTCTTCCAAGCTAGCGGACCCCAAATACACATTCGGCGCAAGTACTACGCCGATAACACAACTCTTTACAAGAAAAACAAACCGTGTGGGCGTCCAAACTGGACCAGATTTGCCCACACGAATTACATGCATTAGAAATCGGAAGCTCAGACATAACTAATGAAAGAGTCTCCGACAACAAATAAAGAACTTCTGACAAGAAATAACACAAGTCAAAACCGATAAGGATACTGCAGGTTGTTACAACAACAACCCAGGTTGTATAAACACTTCCTTCCTGATGTGTACTGGTCGAAGTACAACAGAGAATAGAGGACGAGTATGGCTTGAGCAGAGCCTATATAGTAATCCTGCTGGAATTAGATGGGAGAGCTCTCCTAGGGGCGGACAACTCTCCGCTAGGGGAGCTAACTTTTAGTTTTTAACTTCCGTTTTCTACGTATCATCTTCCTGACGGAGATTGAATGGCATAATTGAAACAGGTTTACGATTTGGGAATCAAATAGCAGCAGTAAAGTGCGACAATTTCATGCCCCTTTCTAAACGGCGAAAGCTGTGACCGCTTGACCTGTGACGTCACAACCTCATTACGATCTCGCTCAAATGCCTGTTGTGACGTCCAAATGTCAGCGACGTCACGCTAGAACTCCCACAGTTGGGTGAATCTTTCGTAACAACGCCCAACGTCATAGACTATGACGTTTACGGCGCAATCGTAATCAGGTTGTGACGTCATGCACCAGAGGTCACGGCTTCAATACGTTTTCCCCCACATGTGTGCTATTCGTGTCCTAAAACACATTTCGACAACATTATTCGAGAAAAAAATACTAATTTATTGTTTGGAACACTACTGGGTATGTTTTAATGCAAAGTAGTATAGAGTCATTTGGTATAACCTTTAAGTAGTTCGTGTAATCCTACCAGTGAATATGATTTAATGTTGCTCTCAATAATATTTCACTCCTATTACGTTATTTGGGTACTATTTCTTTCCACACCCAGTTAGTCGCCTGTTACAACAAGCTGTCAGAGGACCTCAATTCTTTTCATGGCCTGAGGCTCAGCAACACGTATGTATAGGTAATGGACATCTGCAGATAACGTGCATCAACAAACATTCCGACAATCATCACCCCGAAAAACAAAAAGTAAAATCTGCGAATTTAACAGTTCACAAGGTTCTACTCAATTCCCAGAAGTACTCTAGTTCAGTTTGCCAAAATTACAAGGCCTTAGAATTGCCATTTTGACAAAGTTTTTTAAACAACACGTGACTGCACAAGTATGTGAACCTGTCAGTGGAACCAGGGTGTGAAGTGACATCAACAAGGCGAAAGATTTAACTATATATAGTTACTGTACATTTTATTTTAAGCAGCATTTGCTCTCTGTACAGATCAAATTCTTTGATATACACAACATATAATGTACCATTCTGGCATTTTAAATTATTATCTTCATAATACACATCTTAGGCTGAACGAAATCAAGTTCAGTTTCACAGGCACTGAACCATCATTTTTGTAGTGCCGCATCAACCCTTTTTATTGCCAACAGCAAAATAAAATTTAGAAAAAACAAAAATTATAAAAATTTCCTTTTTCATTTTGTATACAGTCAAGTTTTGCCAAAAGAAGGGTTTTGAACATTATGTCAAACGGTTGTTTGATTTGTTGTTTCACATTCTTAGTTTCATGCAAATTGTATTAAACTACTTTGTACATCAGTTTGTCACAAAATGATGGATATATTTGGTCTGCACGAAAGAAACAAACTAAAAAGATTACAAAAAAATCCCCTCTCTCGTCATTTTTCTTTTCTTCGGAAGCATGCCTGTGAAGCATCAAGTACTTCAGTCTTACATAACACCAATAACACAGGGATAGAAGTAGAGTAGGCTATTCTAGGCCATTTTGACAGCAGGTCCTGTACCAGGATACATAGAATATGCACATGAAATGAGGACTATCTTTGAACAAATTCTATTCCATTTTCATAACAACACAAGGTTAATTTATGGAAAACTTCTTTATCGCTGCAGAACGGACGTTTCATTGGAGATGCCGGTACTTCCAAATTTTTAACTCTAATATTTTCACAATGTTGATAGTAATGAGAATTCCACTAGAACTGGTGATAGTACGTGTCTGTACTTGCTTCAACTGATAACCATGTTGTAGTGGTCAAGTTCCCAGGTTTGAACCAATGATCTGTTACCTAACAAGTCCAGTGCCCAACTGAAGATAGAGAGAAATTCCCACTAGCTACATGTACAACCTGGTACACGCACTGGTGAACCCACTTCCCACAACAGTCAATACAAGAACCATTCCTAGATAATAAATTAATTTGCTGGAATACAGTAATAATAGCTATTGGGTTGCCTCAAATGTATTTTCAGTGATATTTCACAGACAATATACAGAGTAATAGATTCACAGGTACAGTATCTAATTCAGAATTATACACAAATTTCATGCCAATACACAGATATGACAGTTTATCATAATTTTGCCAACACAGCAATTAGGATACTTTATACATGATTTGGCTAGTGTAGAAACAAAAGTGTCTTGAACTTACATGAAGTACAGAGACTTCTGATGAGCAGAATAAACCTGAGTAGCCAACATAGGAATGTGTTTTCAAAATTCAATGATCTAGATGTGGACGAGGTTAATTTCTCATTAGTTCTACTTTATTCCATCTTACAGTTTGATCAATGCACAAAATTACTTAGTATGTTTCGAAAAAATTTACTGAAGAATTAATTTGATATGGTACTAAAATACTGCGTCTGCAGTCTAGCCTCGCTATAAGGTGCTTCAATATAGCACTGATTCTGATATAAGGCGGGTGCTGCTGTGTCCCCCAAAATAACAAATGCATATTATTTCAAAGGCTGAAAATGTATACGGTGGTTCAAATTAAGTCCCCCAATAACAGCGTTATAGCCTGGTTACACTGTACTTCAATTTTGATTCCAGTGATCAAAATATTCTGATATTGAACATAAATACAGATTATTTAATACATGCGTACATCTGGATGCAACCAGACACAAAGCACAGGGACTACAGGATGGGTGGGACAAACAGCTCCTCGTACATTTATCACCTACTAATTAGTATGGGTGACTGTGAATTAAACATCAAAGGGTAAGTTACAAGCATTGGAACATAGGACTATGCAAGAAAATAAGCTGTTAATTTCTACTGGGTTGGTTAGGTTCTTTTACTGAAGTCTTAAGATCTTACATAAGTATTTTGCTTATTACATCAGCATAATATAAAGTACTTCTTTTTTTATGGTCACATTTTGATCCAAAATATATTAATATTTAAGTGTAAACTGATCCGCTGCATCTCACACAAAGACATCTACGTGAAAAATATCCACCACAATCCAGAACATGCAACAAGGTGAAGGGAGTGTTGCTTAGAACTACTGTTTTACAAAACTATTACATGTATACCATGATCTAAATTTATTTAAAAAGAATTACTCCTGATCAGTGTGTGAGACAAAACTGGAATATCATGTCAAGTAACTGGACATCATACATGCATTTGTGACAATGATCGAATGCTTGCAACACCATGAAAAACGAGTAGGGACAGGGGAGAGAATTCTGTGTAGTTAAATGATATCACACATAGAACTCAAATGATTTGTGGTCTACATTCAGATGTGAGCCAGTGTTCTGTAGGTTAATTGTTCAGATTTGTTCATTTTTGCATCACAGGAGAGGAGTGAGGGGGGGATTAATGTCACAGTCAAGGTTATTTCATTCGTATGGTGACAGCCAGTTTAAATGATGGAGAAAGCCGGAGTACCTCGAGAGAACCACAGCCTGTCGGCAAGTATCTGACTAACTTCCACACGTGCACCAGCGGGGCTCAAACCCATGTCGGTTCAGCGCTGTGAGGCTAGTGATCAACAGACAAGTACTTTAGACCACTCATTACATGTTAACACAGAAACTTCACGATACATGTGGCTTGCTTGCTACTGTGTGAAAATCTACACAATGGGTGTACTCTCCATGGATGAAGGGAGACAACTGGGAACAACCTCTATGTGGGGTTCTCTCTATCAAGTTCATGTACAGTAAAGATGATGAATCTGTTTACGGTGCCCCATGAACTATATGTACATTCACACAAAAATGGACAAGTTCACCACCTTTTCCCCATGTCTCCTCTATTCCCCTGCTGTTCAATATTGGGTGATTTGCACATCTTGGTCACCAGAGGGCACTTTATGCTCAATACCGAGTACTAATACAAACTCGGATTGGTGGACAGTTTGATATGTCGCAAAACAGAAGATAGAGAAATAGATAGATAAAATAATGTCAAACTTCAGAAATGTCCCCCAAAGGTAGCAGCAATCAGTCTTAAAACTCATTTGAGCCTGTCTGTCTTGTCAACAGTTTCTGTACACATTGAAGTTTTACCATCCTTAACATGTGACAAAATGGACACTTCATAACGAGTACTACAGTTTGTGACTGTTCATGTTTACATGAAAGTGCCGCATAAACTTTTGAAATTAAATTCAGTGATGTTTTCATCCAAATAAGGAAAAGAAAACCGAAGCTTCAAAATTCATTTTGTGATCATAGAACAAAAAATTCTGCTTTTAGTTTGGTTGCCAAGGTAAAGGATGAAGGGTCATGTATAACAATGATTTTCATTAGCTTGATCTAATCCCCTAGCCGTGTCATAAATCAAGGGGGGCATATATCCCAGTATGTACTCCGAGGGAAGGGGAAGTAGTGAAGCAAGAGAGAGAATTTAAATTCAATGTAATGTTCAGCAATATTTCGAGAACAATCAATATTAAAGTATAACTGTGGTACTTCAGCAAGTTTACGTCATATCCAAGGTAATCTTCCAAATTATAGAATTTATACCTTTTTTCTTGTTTTACGACTTTAATTTTAACAATTTCAGTGTTATTAATGTTATTATAGTGCACAGCAACACAAGCATGTCGGAACTTGTGACGTTATTATCGAACGATAAACCATGTCACAACGCAACATTGTTACAAAACTGTTCTATTCTCTGCATTGCCATGACGTCCCGCAGACGGTGTGGGGCGCTCGAAGTATTACGGCGTTAACGTCATCTCTGATGTGAAAAGAGGCAGCGCAAATTTCTCTCCCACTGTAGAAATCTGACTTTGAATCCTCCGAGATAGAATACGAGTGAAATGTTGGGGAAAAACTTCACTGCGTTTTGTTATTCACATCATTATCTTGGATATGGCATAAACTTACACAAGTGCTACGGTTACACAGATTTACTGGGTCCAATATTAATTGTAAACTGAAATCCTCTATCATCAAGCCAATTTCCATGTTCACACTTCAAACTAGCCTTGGCATATCAGACCACATAGTCTTTGAACTCTTGAGGCATAAATTTCATCTACAAACTATTGCTGAAGCATGCTGAACCAATCAGAATCTACACACCGATTGTGTGCGAGATGACATCTCCTACCAAAAGCTACATCAGCCCTTCTTATATTGCAGTAGGCATGGCACGACATGTAGTTCAGTCTATCACTAATCAAGTTCTTTGACATATTTCGAAATTAAAATGGATTTGCAGTCAGTGACATCTCATGTTAAAGTTCCTGGAACACAACTGGCAGGCTAATATACCAAGGCTAGTTGAAAGTGTGACAGTAGAAAAAGACTTGGTTTGAGAAGATGGCTGAGCAGTAGTTTTCCATCATCTCCCTCTGGACCTTTGGGCTACAAGAAGCTTTTGTTCCACCCTCCTCAGACGGACGATATTGTATATGAGAAGTACAGTAGAATGTTGATGATCGGATAATGGTCAGGTTTACTGAGTTCTCAGCTGGTAGTCCCCATTCTGTGTGATGTAACGGACCCAGGGCAGGGCTTGGTAACCACTCTTCTCTATGATCTTCAGATATCTCACCTACACAAATAAACAACAAGAGAACACGCTTTAGCTTGACATTCTTATATCAAGTAAACAAAGCCTAACGTGCCAAGTTCAAGAATGGCCCTCATCAGAAAATACTAACATGTGACCTTGATAAAGTAGGTCAAGGCCAGTTTTCAATAAGCTTCTCACCCATCACCACCTGCATATGTGGTATGACTTTGAGAAAAGCTTGGCTATAATCAAATGTTGATTTTTTTGTCTCTGAAATTGCCGAGGGATAAAAATGTTTGTTGGG
>JAVTVY010020476.1:0-74792 GCA_036873755.1 Hanleya hanleyi
AGCTATTTTTTAGTCCATAATGAGAATATAATCAAGGTCCATAACCTTAAATCAAAAATTTTCAAGTGACTCCAAATTACAGCTCCAAATTAAATTAATTCAAGGAGACAATCCTTGACACAATTTCATAAATCATGCTGCATGTTATTGTGGTTGCTCAAGAGAAAGTTTATCCACTCATCCGATCACAGTAAAATTGACAGTTGATTGAACGGTCAAATATCAGCTCAGTGAATCGAATGGCTACACAGCGGTGGGGAACAACATGATGTGAGAATCAATTATCCTATTAACAACAGTAAACATGAAAAGAGTACATAAATGTTTATTCCACTTTAATCTCCACACTTCAATTTTTCGTCACTTCAGTGGATGCTGGTAGATACCCGTAAACTGAAATTGCGGGTATCCGTTTGGATACCCGTGAATTTCGACGAAAAGCAAGGCCTGCACGGTAAAATTGTGAAAATTTTGTAGTTCCACATTTCCCCCACCATTTGTTCGTTTCACTCTCGATCTTGTTTTATTTGTTTGTCAGAATGAAAACGTTCTTTGATAATCCGAATGTTGAAGGTTTAGGCTTTTCAAAAATATATACATTTGGGCAAGTTTCACTCGAGGTGCTCGCGTAAAATGCTACATTGCAGACGGAGTGGGTTTTATTTGACGGTGAAGCAGCGATGTCGCCTTTTGGCGTCACTGGGGTTGGGGAGGCTCTAAGAAATTACGCCAAAAGTCGTCAACGGGGTTGAGACAGGGAATTATTTTGTCGCCTTTTGGCGTCATTGGTACCGAATGAGTTAAAATGTCATGTTGTACTGTGTCGTACAGGCCCATTCTCGTGATGTGATTTGTAGCAACAACATGGTGGGGAATCCCCTGATTTGTAGCATGCACCTAAATCACCTGTTCTCTTTCATACAGCTTGTACAATGTAACATGGGACCAAAATTATACTAGTGTTGTCACGATACAATATGCTACAAGTTACTACAGATCCCACAGTGAGAATCTTGTGAGAATGGGCATTTATGTACAACAATCGGATTGACGACCTATGACTCTTTGATACATGTTCCTTAAAGGTGAACTGCAAAGCTTTTAATTTTATCTAAAATGTTGCTTATATACATCTTGCCCAATGTGACATAACTTTTATACATTTTGGGGCAAATATATTTTGCAAAATTGTACTAATAACAATATTTAAGTTATCCTGTTATAAATCCGTCTTGAAAACTTGCATCGCTTGTCTCTCTTGGTTTGTAGAACATTATG
Source organism: Hanleya hanleyi (assembly GCA_036873755.1). Taxonomy (NCBI): domain Eukaryota; kingdom Metazoa; phylum Mollusca; class Polyplacophora; order Lepidopleurida; family Hanleyidae; genus Hanleya; species Hanleya hanleyi. Next base: position 1,279 of record JAVTVY010020476.1, read on the forward strand.
ACGTTATAGCAGTCTCCTTCATTCAAGTTTTATTTAAATGTGACGTCATGCTACATCGGATGAATGAGCGAGGACCACTACATGACGTCATGCCGTTCCGAAAACAACGGGAGGCAAGCGATGACGTTTTTAGAAGTTCTGGCTCTCGTTTTCTAGTGGTATAAGTTTTGACTTCTCATATACCCAAAATAAAACAATAACCCACAGAACTATTACCACACATATTTGTAACAACTATAGAAGTTCTTGTTTTATGACATTTTAACAAAACATTGGAAAGCTTTTCAGTTCACCTTTAACAATGTCGTACTGTGGCATTATGCAACAATCAGATCGACGTCCTATGACACTTTGATATATTTCCATTAAAACGTTGTACTGTGACTTTATGCAACAATCCGATCAATGACATGCAATACGGCTCCTTGAATGATCTTTATCCATTAACTTCATTTATCGACTCAAACAAACAAAGACCACACTGACACTATGAACAGTTGCAGTGAGCTCTCATTCACGTTTCATACCCCAGTTCAACAGTAGAAAAGAACTAACTGGGATATATATCCCAATCAGAATAAAATAACCTGATTTTGGATATTTATTTTATACTTCCATATTATTTCTTTGATAGGCATTTAGAAGTTGGTGTATTTAACACAATGCTATTATTCTATGGATAACAACTTCTTTATTGCTGTTAAACTATTCTATGGATAACAACTTCTTTATTGCTGTGGAGCTATATTTCATTTCCATATTTTCAAGCTGACATATTTTGCTAGTTAATCTGTTCGTATCAAGACCTACAACAGTGGCGAGTGATGGGAAGTATACTGCAACAACAACAACACACAAAAAATACAGCACATTAATTGCAATATCACAGAGTATAATTTCAGCGAGAAAAATTCAGAAAACTTTTCAATGGCATTGGCAGTTTTGGGAAGAAGATTCTATCTTTTTTTGTAGTTTGGATGTCGAAATTTGCCATTGCCGTTTAATATGAATATCGGTCAAAATATCCCAATTAGGATATATTTCAATATCCAAACTTTGGTTTAATATCGCAAGTGGGATATATATCTCAGTTCGTCCTTTGCTCTGACCTGTTCAACTCCTGGAACACGTAGCCAAGTTGGCATGGCTTCTTTCGTTCCTACACTGTAGAACGACATGTCAACTTGGCTACGGAACACAGAGAGCTAGCGATGATATAACTGTCATTCAACTAGGAATTCTAAATTATATTTCTGATAATCATCATCATTGAAAAGTTACATATGTACAAATTATGCCAGCTTGATGCAAAAAACAGATGAAAACACCAAACTTGATAGTACATGTAAGTCACACAAACTGAACTGAATTTTGCATCATTTGGGATGTCCCTGACATGTGCACAAGTGCATAGTTCCAAATTAAAGTGGATTTGAAGACCATCAACACTTTTTTAATTAACTGAATGATCATTTGTTCCGTACGCGACTGGGTCATTTTGCGAAATTTATAAATTCGCCTCTGTCTTCAGTTTTCTTTTTTCAGCATTCCCTTGCATTCATCGCACTCGAACTGGCACTTCGTTTGTTGTTCTTCGACCAGATCAGAAAGACATAATCACCTTGAGGGTTAACGCCACGACTACAAATATTGCATATATTGAGCACTTATGTTAACTATTCGAACATAAACCAACTTACCTAGCCTAGAACACGCTGAAACCACAAGAAAAGTACTCCAAATTTGCAGTAGGTAGCTCCTTCGGCTACCCCATTCCGCCATCTTTATGTTCCGACTATGACCCTTAGCCCGTGACGTCACGGCTGTTCCCGGCAGCGGCTGACCCCTCAGCGAAAGAGGACAACACTCGAGAATTTGAGGAAAAACAAACAGAAACTAATCATGGAAAATAAAGGATTACATTAGTCTGAACATGGTCAAACACCGAGAGAAATATCGACGGTAGGAAGAATAAGATACAAGATATGCCAAGAATACTATTACTAAATAGAAAAATACATTGTCCCAAAAATAAAGGGTTCTCAATGCTTCGAAGGCTTTAAAGTCCAAAGAGTTATGTACCTTGCTTTGAGACGGCCAAATCGGATACAAAACCGATTAATTTTGATGCTTCCAATATTTGTAGATATATTCACCCTCGTGATTCAAACAGAACTCTGCTGGAAAATAAGTCGTTGCCAGAAGTCGGTGAGATGTGAACCTAACACTGTTGGGAACTATTCGATGACCTGTGTCTTCGTGGTCTCGAAATTGGGATTATATTCAAATATCGAGGCATTTGAATGGTTGCATAAAATAACATAAGGTGAATAGTACTTTATCTAAATCAGTGGATTTGAACTCCTGTACGAGGGTCTCTTTAGCTTTAGCCCTCACGAGTATGAGGCTCGTGAGGGCTATGTATTATTTAGCTAGGGTCTCTTTGGCAGAAATTTCCACACGCATACTTTCCGTGACATTTTTTCATGAAAGAAACACATTCAAAATTGTCGTTTGCTTGAAAACACTGACCAACGTCGGTATCCATCTCCCGTATTTAGCATACAGCAATAGTTCTGTCATATTTATCGATATTTCAGTTTCAATTTCAGAGGCACAACGTCCTTTGGCGGATAACGGCACACGACTCTGCTGAGAAAACGAGGCGGTTACAGGCCAGCATTTCTTGAGTTTACTTATTAAGGGGGTCGTTCGCACACAACGATATCCCCCCACGACAACGCCCTTGGGTAAACAAAATGAAAATTAAGACGAAAATCTAGCAATATGATGTCAAAATCGACGCAAGCACACACGTCGCGATAATCTGAGATGTTACCGGGAGCTATTCTCCAACTTAAAAATCATAAATTTATTTATATCGATGACTTATGTGTCCAGGCAGGAATAAGCAATGCAACTATATTCGGACAGGCGTATTCTGTTATAAAAGGTACCACTGTCTACTCATCGATGACAGACTCGCATTTTTGTTTTTAATTTTTGTTTGTAGAAGCTAATAATTCCAAAATGTATATACAATTATCACAAGAAAACACACAATTGATTGAAAGCATAATGAAATATCAATGCAAAATTCATTTATGTGAATTTTAAGAGCAATAATAAGGTGTAGTTAACGTCATTATGTCAAATGACGTTAGTAACAGTTTTGGTGTTCTAAATCCATTACACATTTCGGCTTTATTTGAATCCTTCGAGATAGTCACATTACTCATTCCCTTGGACATTTTGAGATCACCCTAGAGAAACAGCAGTAGATACTGCAGGTTGCAGCATTACTGTAAATCAGCTCTAACCCAACTGTACACCTACTGCCTCCTTACATTTGAGATGCAGTTGAACGCTGCACTTCAAATGCAAGACTTACCGCCAATTTGTGGTACTACTGCGCGTCAACTGCAGAAACTCCGATTTCTGCCAATCTTTTCATTAAACTTACTGCAGATCTGCTGCAAAAACTTGGTAGACATATTATAGAATGGAACTACACTGCATGCCAGATGCAAAATCTTAGGTTTGGTTACTCAAACAGCTGTCCTCCTACTGCAGAAACTTTGACATATATATATATAATTACTGCACATTTCTGCAGCTGTAAGTCTGCTGCAGAAACTTGTGCCCATTTTGCCAAAGTGTGATAATTGTATACACTTTGGAATTCCTGATAATATACTATAGTGTAGGCCTATTTCAATATTCCGCTAACAAGCTGACAGTGAATATATGTAGTGTAGTTACATGTAGCCACAAAAATGGCATTTGAAAACAAGAAAACAATTATCTTCACAATTTGACACCAATAAATTAAACTAGAATGTGGCCAAACATACACTGATTCATATAATCATATCAATTATTCATTACATACTGTTGTTTAATTTACAGAATGATTATTGTTACTTCTCATGACAGAATCTTGTGCAACCGGCACCTTTGTATTCAGAATACCAAAATATATTCCGCGAGATAAATCAGTTGTCAAACCAATGCCGATTGGCCTAGATTGTAAGTAAATTTTACAGTTGATCTGCAGCGATACTGCGTAGATCTCCACTGCAAGTTGCTTCCGTATTCGGTATCCATCATACTGTTTGCAGGTTTACTGCTGTTGACTACTGTATGTCTGCTGCAACTTAATTGAAATAATTGGGACGGCTGCAGATCCGCTGCAAAATGTAACAGCTGTAATGCAGTAGTAATTTGCATACCTGGCTCCGCCTCACTAATACAGGTACTGCAGTTGAGGTGGAGTAGTAATTAACAAAATTGGGACGGCTGCAGATCTACTAAAACCATAATGTTGTGTATGTAATTTTGTCCAGTTCACTTGCAGTAGGTTTATTGTTTTGGTGGGGAATTTAAGCCGTACGACGTCGGGTATTACAGGTTACTTTTCCTGAGTGTTCTTGCATTCACCAGGTTTACTCCATCAGACGTCCACGATGTTCATCCAGTTGTCAAACCAATGCCGATTGGCCTAGATTGTTATAGTACTGTATTACAAATGCACTGTCAACTGCATCACAGATGCACTGTCAACTGCATCACAGCTGTGCATGCTACTGTAGTACTAGTGCTGTATCTCTACGTTTAGTACTGCTGTAAAGTAGCTGTAGGTTTACTCCTGGTTCGTAAGGGCAGTTGTCTGTCACAGGTGTGCTTTGAAATCTAAAAGAATGACAGTGAACAAAAATGACGTTAGCAACACAAATGACGTTAGCAACATTTTTCCTGGTGCTCAAAAGTATGTTTACTCATTACAAGATTAGGTAATTTTTGTGTACCAGCTTGTTTGCAAGCGTACTCTTATCCCTACCATTTCTAAGACCCTGTGTATGTTTCTTGGACTAAAAAACGGTGTTTGCATTTGTCTAACGCCATCTACCTTGACAGATCTGACGTTTAGACACCAATTTTATTTCACTATAATATATAATGATTCCCGTTTGCCCTATTTTTTTACTAGCTTGATGAGTAATGTAATGGTTATAGCAGATTTTATACCTAACTATGACGAAGCACAACACACAGTTCTGAAGCATTTCGAATTTGACCTCTTGGACTTTTACGCGGTATCAAAGCTCTTAAAATCTCAAAAGATATATTCCAGATGGATACTGTCTGTCTCACATTTCGAAGGAACAAGTTTTTCGACAATATATCGGAGCCAATTTTTGTCACAGCATAGAGTATAATTTATATTTTAAAATTTCATGTAGTCCAAGAAAATTTTCAATACCTCATACGCTATAATTTTTCAAAGCACAACGACGTCAGGCTTGCAATATTTTAGCCGTCAAGCATGGATCATCTTCATCACAGCAAGCAAATTTCTACGTTCCCACTTCAGATTCGAAGTGGGAACGTAGAAATTGGCTTGGTGAAATGAAGATGGCATGGACTGGCATCTATGACGTCGTATTTCACATGGAAAATGATGTTCTCAAGGGCTTCTAAAACTAAATGTTTGCTGGAAAGTTTTCAACTGAGTAGCTTCTCTCGTCCAAGTCATACGCACGCTAGGACAACGAAGCCTGACTTGGGCATCGATTCCTCATCCACTGTACTTTGATCGAAAATGTCCCAGTAATGTTTGATTCCAACCCATCTTAAGACGGTCGATGTCCAAGTCTACTACCACTGTTACTTGGAGACTACGATGCAAATATATACAATATCTAGTACATATGTGATATCTTAATCTATAGTTTGTAAGCAGTTACATGAGTTCTTATTCAGCGAAAGAGTATTTTTATCTATAGCATGGGGCTTTCTACAGTATTTCATGCAGTAAAATGAAATTGGAATTTAGTTGGCAAAAGATGGAGTTGGTCGGAGCTGTAAGCGCACGTTAAACTGCACCGGTAATCTATATGTCAATTGTTTTATTTTCAGAAAAAGTGTTTCGAAAAAGACATAGAGAGCCCATTGTTTGCAGTGACTATACAGTTTCCACGTAAGGTCCATGCAATAGCACATGGGGGTGTTGCTAATTCTGCGGAAATGTTCCTGCATGGTTACAATATCAAAATAATGAAGAGATGCCTCCTGAGTTCTCAAACCACAAGTCCACAATTCTTCTGCGATTCTAACCTGGAATTCAGAACAGAAAAATTAAACATTTATAAACAATGTTAGTATTTATTATCAAATCAAACCTGCTATTGCTATGCCTTATATCCTTTGCAGAATAAAAGTTATCTCTCTTTAAGAAGCTCAGCTGGTTTACTCTGCGCATGTGCCCCATGAATACTTCCTCTTTTCTACTGCAGCCTGTAGGTGTGTTTGTACAAGGCCGTAGAGTGAGGGGATGGATGGGCTGGGCAATCAAAGCAATAGCACGTTTGATTTGATAATAAATACTAACATTGTTTATAAACGTTTAATATTTATTGCTCAAATCTTCACCTGCTATTGCTATGCAACACTACCAACAGATGGAGGTAGGGACCTCGGCCTTGTTGTAGTTTCTGAGTTCATGCAGAGTAACCGCTGGGATGATCGTGGATGTGGCACACTAATTTACTCGACAGAGAGAACCCGGGTCGTAGAGACGCTGTGGGTACTGGTGGAGTAAAACCAGTAGACGGTAAGAAGGATCATGTACATACCAGGCATCTGAATCCGAATACTAGGTGACCATCTTATACCATTGTAATCGCCGTCTCACACCATCTCTCTGTAGTCCCTTCGCCACTGACACGAATGTACCTAAATAATACTCACCGATGTGTCGGGTCTTGTTAGCTGTCTTGTAAGCTGGCTGGCTGGCTTGCTGCGGCGATCGGAGCTACCCCTCCCCCCCCCCTCCCCTTTTCGTTTGGAAAACTAATGGACCACATGCTGGGCAGCTACCAGCGGCCCTAGCGTGGCCACTCTATCTGATTGTACTGACATGTCTCTCAGATAGTAGTCGGTAAAAGTCGAATAGGCACTCCAAGCACAGGATTGGAAAATGTCATCCAAGGATAAGTTCTTCCATAATGGCCATGATGTAGCGATGGCAAGTATTTCATGGGAAGAAGCTGAGGCCAGAAGTGGGGAAGCATCAAGGGCGAGTTGATATGTCCACTTTTTGGTCTTCTTCAACCAAGAGGCCACCGTGTTCTTGGTGATGTCACAAGCTGCAGCTGGCTGAAGAGAGAGAAATAACAGTCGACGAGACCCCCGAACTGGGTCGGTACGAGTGAGGTAGTGACGTATTGCTTGTACTGGACATAACAGGATGTCGTCATCAAAGCCACGAACGAAGTCTGTTAATGCTGGAATAGAATACAGACGTTGAGCACAAGGACCTTGGCGCACAGTCTCATTTTTGGCGACGAACTCTGGAATGGGACGGAAAGAGATGCGAGACCAAGCTTTAATAGAAGCTGACTGTAGGGGTTCGAAAGGTGGAAGAAGAAGAGCGCTAAGAATCACCCCAATATCTCACTTCGGTAACAGTTGTCGGGTACGGCGAGACTGTAAGGCGAAGGCACGTAGGAGAGCAGAGATGTCATTCAGGCTAATGTCGATGCCCGTCGAAAGACGTAAAACCCTGGCTAAAGCTGACCGGTACCCCTCAATGGTGCTGATTTGAAACTTCCTATCTCGGTGTAGGTGAAGGAGGAAGTCCGCTACTATGGGAAGAGAGGCAGTGTCGGGATCGATGCCTCGGGACTCGGCACCAGGAGACGAACTATGTCCACTTAGACTGATAGAGCTGTGACGTGGATGATCGATTGGCTGCAACCATCGTCTCTGCAACTTCTGCTGAAAACCCTTGGTCTGTGAGTGCACCCTGGATAGTCTGTAGACGTGTAAGTTGAGCCACTGGGGGTTGTGGTGGATTAACTCGTGAGGTTGACGCAACAGGGTGGGCCAAGCTGGTAGGCGGCGTGGTGGGCGGTGAGAAGAGGAACCAGAGCCGGAAACTACGATCGACGAGGCCACCACGGGGCAACGAGCAGGATGACGCAGTCTTGCTGAGCAATCTTTTGTAGAACTTCCTGAAGCAGGGCAATGGGAGGGTAAGCATATGCAAGGAAGTTGTCCCAGCTGATCGATAGAGCATCGATGGCGAAGGCTCGAGGGTCCAGAATCAGGCTGACGAAGAGAGAGAGCTGTGCATTGTTCCTCGTCGCAAACAGGTCGATCAAGGGGGACTCCCAGATGCTGATGATGCGTTGGAAAATCCGCGGATGAAGCTGCCATTCGGTTTGAAGCACGGTGTCGGGACGAGAAAGGCGATCTGCTAAGACATTGAGCCGACCCGGAACATGGCGAGCGGTGAGAGGGCAGTGATGTAGTAGAGCCCAGTCGAAGAGGGTCCAAACCAGACGAAATGTTGAGTAAGATCGGGTGGTACCCATCTTGTTAATGTGAGCAATGGCGGTTGAGTTGTCCGTTGCGCCCAGAAGGGACGAATTCACGAGAAGAAAACTCCAATGCTGAGCTGCTAGGAAGACTGCCTTCATCTCCAGAAGGTTGATATGAAGTCTGATATCCGACATCGACCATCTGCCGGACACCTCTAGGTCGTCTAGATGGGCTCCCCAACCTGACTCGGTAGCATCGGTGTAGAGATGGTAATCTGGAGTCGGTGATAGGAAAGCCCGGATGACATTGTGACGGGACTGCCACCAAATCAGATGTGGATGTAGAGACGTCAACACCGGAACTTGAGGATTGAGGGATGACATCTGAAGGTATGGAAGAAGATGGTACTGCAGCGGCCGAACTTGGAGACGCCCGTAATGAGTAAGGTCCTGCGTGGATGTGAGTAGCCGTAGAAGACTTTGCCAAAGATGAAGGGGCTGAGAAGGCGATGACAAGAACTTTAGTACCAACGTCTGAAGTTTGGTCCACCGGTCTTCCGGAGGACGTACCAGTTGATGGATCGTGTCGAAGACTGCCCCAATGTAACGACGAAGTTGTGCTGGTACCAACTCTGACTTCTGAGGATGTGGAATGAACCCGAGATGTTGAAGGATGAGCAAAGTGAACTGGATCTGAGCGTTGAGAAGAGACTTGTCCGCCGCCCAAATGAGGATGTCGTCTATGTATACCTCGATGTGAATGCCCCGAAGATGGAGGAACGCCATGACTGGTGAAGTGGTCCGGGTGAAAAGCCATGGGGCGATGTTGACTCCGAACGGGAGGACTTGCCACTCGAATCGTCGATGGCCACGGTAAAATGTAGGAAACGGCGATGGCGAGGATGAATGTGTATATGGAGATATATGTCTTGCAAATCGATGGAGGCCAACCAATCCCGGTGATGTATGCCGGCCCGGATCGATGAAATCGACGTCATCTTGAAATGAGGAGGTGGTGAAAGGTGGAGTTTGTTGAGCCGTCTTAGGTCGATGATCATACGCATTTGGTCGGAATCCTTCTTCGGAACTAGGAAGACATGGCTGTAGAAACCGACGCTGTCCTCGACCTGAGGCAACTCTCTGACCGCACCCTTGGAGATGAGCGTGGTGAGAGATGAAAGAAGCGTCTGAACGTGTCCTGAGGGAACTGGCAGGAGTGAAGGACGAGGTCGGGAGATGCGCCTAGGCTGAGACTGGAAGTCGAAGAGGAATCCATTTTTTAATGTCTCGAGAACCCAGACGTCGTCTGTAATGAGCTGCCAATTCCCCCAGAAGTGCTGCAAACGGCCGCCGACGACATGATTACCGAAAGGACGGAAGGCGGGCAGATCAAAGTCTATGACATGAGGATAGGGGATGGAATGCAGATAGCCACTTGTTGGAGGCACCTCTACCTCTAAAAAAGCTCCCATGCGTGGCGCGCCGACCACGGGACCGTGAAGACCTGTCGAAGGGACGAAAATTACCGGGGGGAAAAACCTCTCGCTGGGTAGTCATGTGATCTTGATTCCGATTCCTCCTCCGGTCAAACGAAGACGAAGCATAAGCTGGACGCCGAGACGCTGCAGAAAGGAGTCTAGATGTCCTTTTCTTGCGAATACCAGGCATGACAGACTCAACTGCGTTGTTGAACACGAACTTAGAAGTCAGCGGCTGGTGCAACAGTTGGGTTCTAGCTGAAACCCGAACTTCGGCCTTGGTGTTGCGCAGCAATGCTTTGCGCTGAGCCTGAAGAAAAGAAAACATGAGAATAGGAGCCCGCCTCGATGACATGACGGTTAGACTTGTTCAGCGTGTCAAGAAAACTCCGTAGGTAGGTGAGGTGACCGGGAGACAGAAGAGCCGACCCATCAAGCTGACGGATGGCAGGATCGAATGCAAGTCGAGTTGTGGCGAACAGGAACCAGTCGGTGTACGACGTAATACGTTGAATGGCGAGCAACATCTCCTGAAGATTATCAACTACCTTGGAGGACTTCAATACTTGATCCAAATCACGGTCCGGTATAGGAGGATTGTCTGGGAGAATACCATCGTGGAGTTGGTAAAACGTGAAAGTAGGTTTCTTAAACTTGTCGTCCTCAAGTTGATGGTCGTAGGTAGTACAATTGGACGCCCAAGCCGGAGACGGAGCACAGAAAGTAGGAGTTGTCGACGAAGATCCGGACGAAATGACAGAAGAAGCCGCTGTCACACACTTGTGTCTAGAACGAGAAGAAGAGACAGCAGTAGTAGGCCCGGGCATCTCAGGGACGAGAGCAATCAGTGCCGTCATCTTATCCTCAAACGTTAACGCACTCGCGTCTACTGAGTTGTCAACCGGAGAAGACGATGATTTCCGGCCAGAGGTAGAAGATGCAGAAGACGATCAGGTGAAACCTCATCGAGGTTCAGATGAGAAGATGTAGATGCAATTTGGGAAAAGTGGTCCGTAACCCGCGGAGTAGCAGGAATGAGACGTGAAGAGCTGACGGACAACAGACGATCAAGTGGATGACATTGAGATGGCGACCGAGAACGACGACCTTGACGACCTCGTAGAGGTGTACGGGAACGGAGATGTGAAGAATGAGAACGGCGTTGTGGTGTACGGAAACGACGTAGTGGCGTACGGGAACGGTGTTGTGGTGTACGGGAACGACGTTGTGGCGTACGGGAACGGCGTATGGGAACGACGTAATGGCGCACGGGAACGGCGTTGTGGCGTACGGGAACGGCGTAGTGGTGAATGGGAACGACGTAATGGCGTACGAGAACGGCGTTGAGGTGTACGGGAACGGCGTTGTGGCGTACGGGAACGGCGTTGTGGCGTACGGGAACGACGTTGTGGCGTACGGGAACGACGCTGCGATGTACGGGAACGGCGTTGCAAGGAATCAACAGAGGTAGAAACCGTAGATTGATGTAAAGTCGGAGCCCGAAGTGTTACTGTGGGATCTGAACGAGGAACGAACGGTAAGAGACGGGTGGACGACGAAGACTTCGACTTAGAAGGCAGGCGTGCAGCCGTACTCCGCGAAACTGTTTTGGACGAAGCAGTCGTAGAAGAAGGACGAGACTTAAATCGCAGGGATGAAGTCGAAGCCCGTTGTAGCTTTTTCTTTTTCAGAGTATTAGACTGTGAAAGAACATCAACAGTAGACAATAGATTGGATGAAGCCGGAGCCCGTGGAGTCGACGGAGAAGAAACCTTTTGTTCGGTCCCGATAAGAAAAGGTCGATCTGTGATAGCAGGCCGCCACTTGGAGACAGTGTCTTTTGTTGTCCCAGACACAGAGACGGAAGATTGCGTAACTCCAGACTTGAACTTAGTCCCAGAGCCGTCAGACGAGTTCTTATCATCACGAATAGACCTGTCTGGGTAGTTGTCGATTTCCACCCGCTTGACTCTACCTCTAGGGGGAAATCTGAAAGATGATGAAAGCGACATGCTGAGAAGATGGGGCACTTCCAAATGCGAGCCAGGTAGATCTTCGTTGAACTTAAAGTCACCGATGAGAGCTATTTCTGATTGATGTCGCTCGTCAACAGATAAGTTGAGATCCTCCGAAGACCGTAGAAGGAACGCACGTCTAGCCTGGGCATAATTTCGCCAGGTAGCATCGTCCCAGTTCAAACATTCCAAACAGGTGACCTGCCGATAACAAAGATGTCCTTTGCATGAGAAGCAGGCCGAATGCCGACAGGAACGGCAACGTTTAGAATTTTCAGGGACACTATGATCAGACATTGTCCAAAATAAATCTGATAGTAGTGAGCTTCAGAAAATAATCCTAGGTTACGTCTAAAACTAGATCTAAACAGGAACTCCTTTCAAACACGTCTACACGCGGCAGATGCAGGAAGAAAAGAGGGAGTATTCATGGGGCACATGCGCAGAGTAAACCAGCTGAGCTCCCTAAAGGGAGATAACTTTTATTCCGCAAAGGATCCCCTAAAGGAGGATATAAGGCATAGCAATAGCAGGTGAAGATTTGAGCAATAAATCTTGAGATTAGTGAAATCTCTGAAAATCAGTTATGGAGGCATGGCCTGAAGATTCGGGAGAAAGTTGTTACGAACCCTTTTGTTCTGACCAGTAGCTAGCTCGACAAGATGGGTAGCTCGACTGAGCTGCCTTATAACATACGTCAGCTTTTGCTTAATATTATATTTAATTGAGACTAATTGACCGCTATAGTAACGCATTCATATGCCAAGCCGTTTTGGTATTTATTCATTTATTTTTTTATATCAAGAATTCTATTTTTTTATATCAAAAATAAGTGTGCGCCGTTTTGGTATTTAATCGCATAATTGTTGATATCAACAATTGTTGAACACTTACACCAGTACGGAACTATGGCAAGTCGTTTTTGGTATTTATTCAGTTCTTTTGATTTCAAGAATAAACTTTTATTCGTGATATGATAAATCGTATTCTAAATAACTAAATAAATACCAAAACGGCTTGCCATACATTCACCAGATGTGAGGTTATATTTCGTCATTGCCGAAAAAATTATTTCAGCTGTGCTCAGTTTGAGGTTGTTGCAGCACGAGAAAGAAGTAGGGCCTTTTATTTCATGTATTATCTGAAGGATAAAACAAGGAAAAACAAATTGCGATTTGGCTCATGGTTATTGGTGCATATTTACCAAAACCTAAAGTGTTACAAAGCAAACTGAATATTAATTTAGTATTTTTCCAGCAGAAACAATTGTCATATCCGGCACAGTTCGTTTCCAATTTTGTTCATTGCTTGCTCATGATCAAAGTGGTGTAGAGTTTGTTGTGAAGACGGAAAACTATAATCAGGATATCGAATTAAAACCCATTCCACATACCATTATCCAATGGCAGTTTATTAGCTTTTATCAAACAGTCCATGTACCACACAACTGCAAGCGATAAAGATCTTTGTCTGTAACAACGACTTGACGATATCGATAGGAAATTTCTGTGCAGTGTACAGAGATTATTCGTCTTTGAATCTTCTACCCTCAAAAAGGGATTGATATATAATTTAACAGAATTTTTGATAGACTTCCATTACCAACTTTCCCTTCGTGAAATCTACTTCTGTTCCCCGGTAAACAAAGATTATGTCACCGGATAATCATATCCCCCTGCATCGACATACTGTTTTTCAAGCAGAGTTTTCTGCTGCCCACAAGAGTAGCCTACATTGTGTGTCAACAGAGTGCTGTTTGAATCACAATGGTTCTAGGAAAATAAGGAAACGTTTGCCCTGACCACGAAATGCATTTAAACATATTTATTACAGCTACATTTCGTCCACCGTTTCTGAGACGCGGACAACTATTATTAATATAAATTTAAGGCATTGGTTCTTGTGCCACTGCAGGTAGATTTAATAGCCGGACACGGTATAAAGTAAGAAACTACCAATCCAGGAATATTATGTTCACACCTGTACATCATTTACACGCCTAAACTTAGTGGTATGATTACAATTTGGAAATAGAGCCTAATATTCTCGATTGGTTTTGAGATTAGTGTGAAACTGGCAGTGGGTAAAACCCAGACGGATCTGCCCAGACCCAGACGAGATCGATTTCATGTGCCTTTCATGTGCCAAGGCTCAGTTGCATAGCGTGACCTCATATAATGTACTGAAGTTACCGCGGACAAAGGTCAGTGAGATCGTATAAGGCGATGAATAGCATGGGGTGTACAGTTTAATATTCAGTAATTTGGCTGGCCATGCGTTAAGACGATACACGCACGGACCGTCTGTAATGACCTTATTCGGCCTCATGAACGTTGTCCGACAATATACCGTACATAAAGAAAACAGGTATGAACATTGAGTCTTCAATAAAGAATTATTCGACGTCACGTCAAAAAAAAGCAAATGAGCTTCAGTACATGAAACCACTGTTATGGAGCTTTACATGAGTATTTAAAGCATAATATATACAATATCACGGAGAGGTGGTGATCATTTGGTAGATTTCAGTTCATTATACATCATGTACATGCTGAAAAAAGACAGCAAATTAAAAGGGACACACTTTAGTATGTTAATCTCCTGGCTGTATGACTCAATTTCTGCGAGTAAATTTGGACAGGTCACTTTTGGACGAAACGGAAAATTTCCAGTTTTGGCCGCCATCTGTGCTTTTCAGCGTCTACAAGATCACTGCGATTTCGTCTGGACAGGCAAGTCGACACTTCAATTTTATGTACCGGTAACTCAGCACAAAAAATAAAGTTCTCTATCCATTCTTGAATAATTGATTGACTATCAAGCTCGATTGTCCGTATCTATTCAAAAATCGTCAATAAATCGTTCTCGTCTGGATTTTCTCTCTGTCTGGTCCGACTACCCGTGGTTTTACCTACTGCCTGTGAAACTGTATGCGTATGTACAACTGTTTTTTTTAACTAACACCAGCTACACTTATTTAATTACCGACTTTTCGGCAATTTCAGCTCAATTTATCGATCGCTAACGGTAGCCAGAATATATGTATCACATGCGACATAATATAGTTGACATAACAATGTGAATAATGGTGAAAGTATATGTTTATGATAACATCAGAATGCATAACGGAAAAGAAAACATAAACACACAATGATATGTTATTACAAGAATAACGATACAACTCGCAGGCTGGATAAAAACAACACTATACCGGGATTATGCATCAATAGTCGAGTCGTGTGACGTGTCCCGTCGATCCGAGCGAGGTTAGGTCACAAATACAATTATTTACAATTACTCGGATAGACCTATCACTGGTGCTTGCTACAACGGAGGAACCCCGCCAATAGGGCAGATTAGGGGACTGGGAGACGACAATCTGAAAAGATGAGACAAATATCTATCTATCTATACCATTAAAGCCCTACTGCTTGCCTGTCCGTATTTTTATAACACGATAACCACGCGTTGTAGAAATACAATTTTTATATAAATGATTCGAAAGGTATTGATCAGGAGAGTGACTTAAGACTTAATTTGGACCGGGTCCCGGGGGTGGGGGGTGGCCGCGCCCTGTTGTGTTTTACTATGTTATCAGTATATAATTGGCATGCACCACAGACCACATAAAGGCAGTGCAGGGCTAGGTCGTATATGTATGTATTAACCTTATACCTGGCCTGGGGGAGGGGGGGGGGAGGGGGACGAAATGACCCTCCACCCCCAACTAATCTCCGGAACGACAAAAAATGAAGAGCTGAAACTCCGTAACTTTATAGTTTATCATATTGGGAGCATTTTGAGCCTATTTGCATAACCCCCCGAGCAGAGGATCATGGGAAAATTCAAGATGGCTTTTTCTCCCAGAAAAGTGATATTTTGTCATATTTCTTCAAAATTTCTGCTTTTCCGCGATGAAAAGCAGGCAAAAACCATTTTATTTCACATAACATTACTATTTAATAATTTATCATGGAGTTTTAGCGGAGAAATTGCATAAAAAAAATCGGAAAATCTGAGTGAAAAATCGACCGAAAAATGCCTTTTTTGAAAATGACGTCAGTGTGACGTTCATCAAAGTGGCCAAGTAGTAGTGTTAACCGGAATCGAGCCTTATTTTTTGGGCACCGGGAAAATTCACCATCTGTTGGTCCATGTTAAATCGCAATCGGGAACCCTCAAATTACGGCTCACCAGCTCAAGGATCCAATCAGAAGCGAGTATTTTTTTCAAATCCGTAAATCGAGTCCCATTGACCTTTGACCTCAGAAATTTGCATATCACGCGACCCAGATCAAAGGTCCCGGTGTATTCTTCCGCGGTGATGCGGTCGCGGAAGAAAGCTTCCGCGGAGAAAAAGTAGTCCCCAGACTGGAAATACGCTGCATGGTCCGATTGGGTCGAGTGAGGTAATAAAGTGAAGCATTCGTCAAGGGGCATCTGATGGGCTGGGTGTGGGGTTGAAATATCGGCATTCTGCGCATGCGCGGTGGCCAAAGGGTATGAAAATAGACGTTTTGGAGCTAGGGAGCCACTAATGGTCCAATGGGGTCGAGTGAGGTATCAAAGTGAAGCATTCGTCAAGGGGCATTTGATGGGCTGGGTGTGGGGTTGAAATATCGGCATTCTGCGCATGCGCGGTGGCCAAAGGGTATGAAAATAGACGTTTTGGAGCTAGGGGAGCCACTAATGGTCCAGTGGGGTCGAGTGAGGTATCAAAGTGAAGCATTCGTGAAGGGGCATTTGATGGGCTGGGTGTGGGGTTGAAATATCGGCATTCTGCGCATGCGCGGTGGCCAAAGGGTATGAAAATAGACGTTTTGGAGCTATGGGAGTCCCTAATGGTCCAATTGGGTCATATGAGGTATCCATGTGAAGCATTCGTGAAAGGGCATCTGACTGAACTAGCGGCTCGGCCGTTGTCACCATTCTGCGCATGCGCAGACAGGGAATTGTGGGAAAAGGGTATGGAAATAGACGTTTTGGGATCTAGGGGAGCTCCTAATGGGCCGATGGAGTTGTATGAGGTATCCATGTGAAGCCTATGTGAGGGGGCATCTGACTGGACTAGTGGCTCGAGCGTTATCACCATTCTGCGCATGCGCAGACAGGGAATTGTGGGAAAAGGGTATGGAAATAGACGTTTTGGGATCTAGGGCAGCCCCTAATGGGCCGATGGGGTTGTATGAGGTATCAATGTGAAGCCTATGTGAAGGGGCATCAGTCATGGGTGGGTGCATGTAAAATTTTCCTGAAAAAAAACAAACGGAACACGGACTTTATCGAACAATCCGGGAAAACGCCTATATGGGGTATGGGGGGGTATAGGACCATCCTGGGAAACCTACTTCTCGACATTTGCGGTATAGGTTGTGGGGTCTCGTTTTCTTAGTCTCGTCATTTAGAACACGATAGAAAGTGTCCCGGAGCGAAACGGTGAAATTTTTGAAAAAAGTCACCGAGACCCATATAGACCTATATAGTCCCATACTGGGGGTATAGGACCGATGTTTGTCCCACTGGGAAACCTACTTCTCGACATTTGCGGTATGGTTGTTTGGATTTGTTTTCTTAGCCTCGTCATTTAGAACAGGATAGGAAGTGTCCCGGAGCGAAACGGTGAAATTTTTGAAAAAAGTCACCGAGACCCATATAGACCCATATAGTCCCATACTGGGGGTATAGGACCAATGTTTGTCCCACTGGGAAACCTACTTCTATACATTCGCGGTATGGTTGTTTGGATTTGTTTTCTTAAGTCTCGTCATTTAGAACACGATAGGAAGTGTCCCGGCACGAAACGGTGAACTTTTTTTTTAAAAAGTCACCGAGGCCTGGGTAGGCTCATATAGACCCATATACTGGGATATAAGCCCAATGTATGTATAAATCCATACGGGGTGGACATGTTGGAGTCTAGGTGAGTCCCTGGTGGTCCAATGGTGTCATATGAGGTCTTATTTTGAAGCTCTCATGCAGGAGCACTTGACTACACTAATGGTTCGTACGTTGTCAATATTCTGCGCATGCGCAGCCTGGCCGTAGTATAGAAAGCAGGGATTTTTGGGGGTGTGTGTGTGGGTGTGTTTGGGTTAGAGATGGGCTATTCACGGTTCGAATGGGTCGTGTGAGGTGTCAATGTGAGTCTATGTAATGGAGCCTCTGATGGCGTGGATGTGGGGTTGAAATAGGGTCATTCTGCGCATGCGCGGTAGCCAAAGGGTATGGATATAGCCGTTTTTGTGGTCTAGGCGAGCCCCTCATGGGCCTATTGGGTCGAGTGAGGTATCCATGTGAATCGTAGGTGGGGGAGCATCCACCTGGACTAACATTCACGTGGTTTGGTGGGTCTGCGCAAGTGTGTGTGACGTCACTTCCGGGTTTTTTCAGAATGCTCAAACACTACCTCCAACTTTCCCGCACCGTGGCCCGGCCCGCCCCGGCCGCAGCGCGCGCGCGCGCGGGATCATCCGGCACGCAGCGCGGGGATGATCTAATGCCGCAGCGCGCGCGCGCGCGCGTCATCACCGGCAGTGCGTGGATGAATGTAGGGAGAGGTTAAATCGACGCCTATTTCACCCGGATGTAAAAATGACGTCACTTCCGGTTTGGGTGAATGGGGCGTGACCTTTGGACATGTCCAGACTTGTCTGACCGCCATTGTTGGAAAATGGCGGATAATGGCGGATAATGGCGGAAGGTGACCGCCATTGTGGGAAAATGGCGGATAATGGCGGAAGGTGACCGCCATTGTGGGAAAATGGCGGATAATGGCGGAAGGTGACCGCCATTGTGGAAAACCCCCACACACAGGTCAGTACATGCATTCCTATGATGTTCACGCATAATAAAAGGATTGATCTGTAATCTGTGTTGTTGTTGTTGCTCTCTTTTTTGGACTAACCCATCAGAATAGTACGTATCACGGACTACACCCGACGTCTAGGCGCGCATGTGTGACATGGTCTATAAAACACGTCCCTCTGGATCCTACACCTTCATTTCTACGGTTGCAGAGCCATGACGGAGATCCAGCCCTAGGCGACTCGCATTTTACAGCATGCCACCGTGGTTAATTCACTCACGGGTTACCGAGCAGTGGTCCGGTCCATGTTTGCAGATGGCGACGACAACGAGGGGCGACGCCAGATCCTGAACGAGTTCACAGAAGCGGTCCTCGACAGAGTGCACTCGACGGAGAGGTGTGCCATCACTCACCACTACTGGACTATGACAGCCATCCTTGATGCTCGGGCTATGGACCACGAGCGCTCACGCCGGAACCAGCGACGGCTGGTTGGCCTAGTCATGGTCTGTGCCCTATTGACCCTGGCGCTGTGGCATTGACAGTGAGACCTGACTATAAATACGAGGGTCAGACACAGTGTGTGTCATTCACCGTTCGACATTGGATCAAGCATGTCACCAGTTCTACGAGCCATCCTTCCCCTTACACCCCGGGTGGGGTTACACGTCTATGAAGATAAAGTCACCCTCGTGGAAGACCGTGGAGATGTTTGCTGGTCGCCCGCTGAGACCGTATCGAATACGGTTACGCTACACCGTGACGGCTGGACCAAATTTAAACGGGTGTTGAGCGGCGAGCTCGACGGACACCTCATCCACATAGACAATGCCATCTACGTATACCGTGGACCCTTCTTCCCACGCCTGGGCCGCTACCAAGACCCTACGCGAAGCTTCACCCTAGACCCCGATCTGTGGATAGCCTTCGAGAAAGTGGTGCCTATCGTGGACCAGCTGTTTACACCGGACGAGCGGTCATCAGACGAGTTGGAGTGGGCTCGTGCCCTGAGAGAAGCAGCGGCAGAACCCAATGAACAAATGTCTAGCCATGAACCAGACGACGATGCCATTGATTACCCGGCTAGACTCAGTCAGCCCAGTGACATGACCACCTGATCCTTTGATCTCACGGGGTTCTCCCTATAAATACGAGAGACAGTCAAATCTGGTACCATTCACGTACTGACCATGACGGAGCATATAATACTGGCGTATCTCAGCTTAACCCCCGAGGTCTTCCTGCACGTGTATGCGGATAAGGTCGATACCATGGAGGAGGTGAGAGACATCTGTGATGCGGACCCTACACAACCGTGCCCGGCCCACATTCGTCTGTCCCGGGAGGGCTGGACCAAATTCAAACGGGTGTTGTCTGATGAACTGGACGGCGACCTCATCCACTTGTGTCACGATGTGTACATCCGACGCGGTCCTTTCTTTGCTCAATTGGCTCGGCTAGATGGAAGTACAGTGCATTTTACCCTACACCCTGATCTATGGTCTGCATTGGAAGATGCCGTGGTAGATGTGGATGAAGTGCTTATCAAGCGGTCATCAGACGAGTTGGACTGGTCATTTACCATGGACACTGTGGAAGACAACGAAGAAAATCAGAAAGAAACTCCGGCCCAAGATATACCCGTTATAAATAAACGATAGAGCCAGGGTCCATCATCATTTGTCACCATGAAGCGCTGGGAGAAGGTGTTGGATAACTTATACTACAGTCCCGACAGTCCGGCGGCCTATAGTGCATTGTCGGCTCTCTATCGAGCGGCCAAACCCCAGGGGATACAACGTGCCCAAGTCCGAGATTGGTTAAGAAAACAAGACACCTATACCTTACATCGATCTGTCCGTCGCCATTTTCTACGGAACCGGGTCATCGTGGGAGGAATAGATGCCCAGTGGCAAGCGGATTTGGTCGATATGAGCGCCTTTGCCAAACACAACGATGGGAATCGGTATATCTTGACGTGCATCGATATCCTATCCAAGTATGCGTGGGTGGTACCCATCCGGACGAAAACGGGGGCGAATCTCATAGCGGCGTTCAAAGATATCTTCAAGACCGGGCGCAAACCTTTGTATTTGCAAACCGACGAAGGCACGGAATTCCTCAACAGACCGTTCCAACAGTTTCTGAAAGCCCAGAAGGTGTTTTTCTTCCATACGTACAACGAGACCAAGGCTTCCGTGGTGGAAAGGTTCAACAGGACATTCAAAGGCCGCATGTATAAATATTTCACCTATAAGAATACAAGGCGGTACATCGATGTTCTCCCGAAACTTGTGAGTGGTTACAATCGAGCCTATCATCGGAGTATAGAGAGAGCCCCCATTACCGTGACCCAACGCAATGAAGCCCAAGTCCGGCGTGTCTTGTACCCCAGGCAATCGTAGCGAACGCCGAAGGCGGTGTACAAGGTCGGGGACCCTGTACGGATCAGTAAAGTCAAGGGCAAGTTCGAGAAAAGTTACTTGCCCAACTGGAGCGATGAGCACTTCCTGATTAAACGGCAGCGAGTCTATGAACTGGAAGATCTTCAAGGGGAACCGTTGCTAGGGACGTTTTACGAGATGGAATTACAGCCTGTCGTAAAAACACAGCAAGACTACTACACAGTGGAGCAGATTTTGAAAACGGAACGTCGACGTGGCAAACTGTTTCATTTCGTCAAATGGCAAGGCTGGCCCAGTTCCTTCAATTCCTGGGTCGCTGCCAACCAGGTGAAACGACTATAAAGCCAGACACCACTACCGTCATCCTTCATTCCACGTTCGACCACGGTGCTATGGACAAACAGCAGCTGCCTCTGAACACAGCGTCTCCCAAAACGCGCAAAGCGCAAGTGGGCTTTGTGGTGATACTGCTAACCCTGCTGAGTGTGTTGTACGGAGGTGTGTTTTACGACGTAGCCTATGTCAGCACGCTACTTAACCAACTGAGAACACCAGGCATAAGTGAAACCAGTCTACAGATAGCACCAGTCAACCCCGTATCGAGCCCAGTCACCACCACACCCCGTGTACAAGCCACGTCGAGCTCCACACCAAGCTCAGCATCTACACCAAGTACACCCAGTACGTCTGAAGACCCACCGGATTTCATCCCTCACAGTGAACAGACAACGACGACCGACGTTGTACCCACCACCATCATCACTCGCAGTGAACAGACAACGACGACCGACGTTGTACCCACCACTCCAGTTCACTCGTACGAAATTTACAAGAGCGGGTTACCACGACAACGGATACACCTCGAACCATGGACCCTCGGTGGCAGCATCCCTTCACGTGTCTCATCGCAGGACCGACGGGCCCCGGCAAAACGCACTTCGTCCGGAAGCTCCTTCAACACGCCGACAGCATGATCACCCCACCCATTGCCCGATTCGTGTGGTGTTATGGAGAATGGCAGGCAGCGTATGCAGCAATGCCCCACATCACGTTCGTGGAAGGCCTACCCAACCTGGCCGATTTGGAACCCGACACCTTGGTGGTTCTGGATGATCTCATGGCGGAGACGGATGCGCGGGTCACCCAACTCTTTACCAAAGGCAGCCACCATCGACGGCTCAGCATCATCTACATTGTGCAGAATCTGTTCAGTAAAAACAAAGAACATCGGAACATCAGCTTAAATGCCCACTACCTGGTGGTCTTCAAAAACCCGAGAGATACCACTCAACTGCTGCACCTGGCGAGACAGATATATCCCGGCCGCACACCGTTTGCGTTGGAAGCCTTTAAAGATGCCACAACTCCTCAGCACGGGTATATGCTCTTCGACCTCAAGCAAGCCACCCCCGACCACCTTCGACTACGGACCGGCATCTTTCACGGAGAGACCCACCACGTGTACATACAAAAATAATGTAAACACATCCACAGTGGCGCCCCCAGCTGGAGTGTGTGTTTAATGATGGGGATAATAAAAAGAATGAATACCACAGCATGGTTGACTTTGTCTCTGAGGTAGATAAAAAGAGCATAGTTGTGGGTTCTAGCATTAGTTGTACATGATGTCTGCGCGAGTACGGAAGTACGCTCCCACGCTCCGTGTATTGAAGACGGCCCCACCCGAGTTAGTCCGAACCATTGTACGCGGTGCGGACCCTGACCTTGTACGCTGTCTGTGCGAGATCGGATACAACCTGTTAAAAGGCAACGTACCACTGACTCCGGCTCAGAAGACCAAGTTGGCCAAGCATAAGACAGGTCTCCGAACCCTAGTCCAGAAGCGGGTCCCACAAACACAAAAGAAAAAGGTGTTACAGAAAGGCGGCTTTCTCGGGGCCATCTTAGCACCGTTGGCCGCTTCCGTGTTGGGTCCAGTATTGGGTGGACTCTTCGGCCGACAATGAACCACACGAAAAAAATGGTCCTCGTCGAACCACGGTTCCTTCAAAACCTCCAATCGGCCTACCCTGTCCCACCTACGGTGAAGACCATAAGCACCCTCGATGGAGAGATGCAACAGATCTTACAGAGACCGGGGTTAAGCGACAGTGAGAAAGTACAACGGTACAATGAGACGCTTCAACGGTACATGACGTTCATGGACCAATACAAAACCCTCTCTACCCCACCACCACCACCACCACCACCACCACGTGACACACCGCCGACCTCAGCACCGCTCCAACAGCCGCCATTACCAGGGGTAGCCCCCACAGCCCCACAGTGGGTGGAAGACGAAGTGCTGAAGAGTGTACCTGCATCGTTCAAGAAACAAGCTGGCCTGGTATTACAACGGATGAAACAGAATCCTAACATGACTTGGAATGATAAAGGCGAACTACTGGTACAGAATCAGGTGGTCCCCGGCACCCACATGATGGATTTAGTGAATGACCTGATGCGTAAACGCAGATCGCACACGGATCCTCGAGGATGGGAGGTCTTCGCTCAAGGCTTGAAAGACATGCATGTACCACAGGAATTGGTGGGAACCCCCACCGCTGGGCCTTTATGCAGCAAACCCAGCAATCGCCGAGTCGTGCACCACGACAGATTCTTGGGAATCCGAATGGGAACCGGAGTCACCCCCCAAAACTCCACCACCACAACGGGCACCTTCTTTTCAAACCTTTAAAAAACCACCCTTGATCAGGACACCCCACATCTCCAGAGCCGTGACACGTAGCAAGTCAACGCGACGAACACGACGCCGGACACAACCGCCCAAGGCCTGGAACACCTATTAAAACCAACAGCAGCAGCAGGACAGCTCAGTCGCCATGTTTTACCTCACCCTACCCAGTAACAGTTCGCTGGATGTGTTTCCTGACAACACCGTGGCCAAATACGTGACCCAGTTAGCGCAACCGTTGCATTTACCTGGACGATGGGAATGTGGCCTCGTGGATATTCAATACCCTTACTCGTGGTACAACGTGCGAGCCAATGAAGTGTGGTACGAGGTGACCTACGAAGGAAAAGACACCCGACTCACCCTCCCCGAAGGCCAATACGATACTCCCAAGGAGTTCATGGGTGGGCTGTCAAGACTTTTGCATTATAAGGCTCTACGGGAGGTCACGAATACTTCAAAACCCATCAAAGCCTATCCCTTCAAGAATCACGTGGACTTCGATTACAAGGCACAGCTTATCGTCCCCGCCAACGCGAGTGTCGTACTGAGACCTATCCTACAGCAAATGCTGGGTTTCGATCTACGGACGTTCGCTGGTCCCACCGCCCACCAAGGCGAGATCCCGATGGATATGAAGTCGGGTATGTACGGACTCTACGTCTACTCGGACGTGGTGGACAACCACATCGTGGGCGATATCAACACACCTCTGTTACGGGTGGTGCCCATTAAAAAATTGTATGGAGATCAAGTCACCCACAGTTTCACCCACATGCTCTACCTGCCCGTACGACAAACCCACATCAACACGATCACGGTGGATATAAGAGATGACACGGGACGACCGGTGGCATTCGAACGCGGGAAAGTGGTGCTGACACTTCATTTTCGACAAGCACGTGCTCCCCACTTTGTATAATGAAGGTGCCTTACGAGTGCGATGCACGCAGCTATATGGACTATTATGCCCAACAGGCCGGGGTGGCTTTCCGGTTTTTAGTGGTGCACGCATGCAACGTGGACATGGACTGGGGAACATACTCGGGAGCATCGTCAAAACGTTCCTGCCCTTGGTGACGCGTGGGGTGAAAGCAACCGGCAAACAAGCGGTACGCAGTGGACTGCAAGTGGCCGCTGATGTCTTGGGGGGTACGGCACCCAAAGAAGCCTTGAAACGGCGGGCCAAAGAAGCGGGAGGCGTCTTGGTGGCCAAAGCACAACGCACCGTAGGGAATAAAAGACCTGCCCCACCGAGACCACGCACCAGCCGACGACCGACCCAGCGACGACGCACATCGAAGACCCGGGATATCTTTTCTTAAAACATGTCCTTGATCCACGCCGAGTCCTGCCCCTCCACCAACAGTGAATTTGATTTTGTGGACCGTCCCGCCCACACAGACCAGTGCCGAACAAGGATTATGGGTGGAGCATCTGCCGCTGTCCAGCATCAACGCAACAGGGCCCATCGAGTTCACCATCAGTAATGCG
This sequence comes from Hanleya hanleyi, assembly GCA_036873755.1. Classification (NCBI taxonomy): domain Eukaryota; kingdom Metazoa; phylum Mollusca; class Polyplacophora; order Lepidopleurida; family Hanleyidae; genus Hanleya; species Hanleya hanleyi. The sequence goes on from JAVTVY010020476.1 coordinate 26,495, forward strand.
GATACGGCCTATGTGGATTTAGCCCATACATACTTGTATGTGAAAACCAAGATCGTCAATGGAGATGGCTCCAGAATCGTCGACCAAGCAACGGTGGGCCTGACGAATCTCTGGCTGCACTCGATGTTTCAACAGGTGGATATATTTCTCAGCGACAAACTCATCAGTGACTCGACCAACACGTACCCCTATCGAGCCTACATCGAGACGCTGTTGTCGCATGGACGAGAGGCTAAAAAATCTCAACTGACAGCCGCTTTATTCAACCAGGACAAAGCCGAGCACATGGGCGCAGAGAACGACAATACGGGATATAGCAAACGGAAGGCTTTGACCGCGAACGGCGTCGCGGTGGATCTCATGGGTCGACTGCACGCAGACATGTTCATGCAAGACCGATACCTCTTGAACAAGATCCCCATCAAAATCCGAATGATACGGGCGCCTCCGACCTTCGCCTTGATGGCCACTAACGTAGACGGGCATGCAGCTGACTATAAGATTGTCATCGAAGACGCAGTCCTGTATGTCCGAAAAATGAAACCGAATCCAGCCGTTCAATTGGGGCACATGAAAGCCTTGGAAACAAAACCAGCCCAGTACCCTATCCGACGTGTACAAACCAAAGTGTTCTCTGTGTCTGCTGGAAATATGAGCGCCAACAAAGAAAACCTGTTCCTGGTGGAACTACCCAAGCGATTGATCCTGGCCTGTGTGGAAAATACCAGTTTCAGTGGAGCCTACCCAGAGAATCCGTTTGACTTTAAACATTTCGGCATCAATTTTGTGGCCCTGCATGTGGATGGACAACAGGTACCAGCCACGGCCTTAACACTGAACTTTGGGCGCGCGAATTTCATTCGAGCCTATCAGAGCCTGTTTACAGCCACCGGTCAAATCAACCAGGACGAAGGGAATTTCATCAGTCGGGAGGACTACGGGAACGGATACACGTTGTTCTGTTTCGATTTGACCCCACCTTAGAGAACGACCATCAGCTGGCCCTGGCCAAGCAAGGCAATTTACGGTTGGAAATCCACTTTCAACGAGCCCTCCGGAGCACCGTCAATGTGATCTGCCACGCCGAGTTTGACAACATCATTCAAGTGGACAAGGCGCGCAACATCCTGTGTGACTTCTCCACCTAACATGGATACAGACCAGATAACCACCGTGCTGCAGAATGACCCAGAGACACGTATGGTCTTTCAAGGGGTGTTCGCCCGAGATGTGTTCCCATTAGACCGTATGTATCCTGCTGCTTACGTTCTCAACACGGACCTGATGGATCGGCCCGGTGAACATTGGGTGGGCGTGTACTTGACAGAACAGCAGGGCGAATACTTTGACCCGTACGGCCTGCCACCCTCCATCCCGATTTAACAGACTTCATGGATCAAGGCACAGAGACGTGGTGTTGAAACAGTCAAACGTTGCAAAGCCTGACCAGTAGCGTGTGCGGACAATATTGCTTGTTTTACCTGTACCATCGATGCCGGGGAAGACCCTTATCTAACATCGTACAGATGTTTGACGAGTACCCCAAGGCCGAGGACCGCGATGTACTCGTATATGACTGGGCCGCCCATCATTTCAATGTACAAGCCCCGTTCTGGGCTTAAGTTCTTTCAATGTACACACGCCCGCTGTTCTGGGCTTAAGTTTACAAGCCCCCTGTTCTGGGCTTCAATGTACAAGCCCCTGTTCTGGGCTTCAGTACTTTCAATGTACAAGCCCCTTGTTCTGGGCTTCAGTTTTCACGTGGTTGTTCTCACGTTGTTGTTGTTCACTGAATAAAAAAATGAGATCTCACCAAAAACCCCTGTCTTGTGTGTTTTATTCATAATGCATAAATGCCCAATGTGGAGATTCAGTCAAACTGAAATCAGTGGTGTAGGATGGGGCCAAAATGTAACCCATCAATGTTAGAATGCAAGCGCACTATAGTAAAATAGAGAGCCAATGAAATCAGCCCACAGACCAAGTACGTGTTTTAGTCTAGGTTTGGAGCGGGCATTTCATTGAGGTGCGTGTAAAGGAAGACGGCGAGTGAAGACTGGTCCAACACGTATAGATTAAGTTTATTACTATAAGTTCTATGTATTTTTAAATATGGAAAAACCCGGATGTAAGATGAGAACCCGGATGTAAAACCACAGTACCCAGATGGAAGACGGGAAAAACCCACTGGGAAACCCCAGAAGAACCCGGATGTAGGCGCGGACGTAGGCGAAAGCATCCTAGTACCCGGATGTAGGCGCAGACGTGTACCTAGTACCCGTCCATTGGTTCTTTTATCGATCGCTCAATGGCTCTTTTTCTCGACCGCTGATTGGTCCAAATGGAACTGCCCATCCTTCCCAGGTTAATTTACAACCCCCTTTTGGGGTTCAAGCTCTGACTATCGATGCCGCAACATTGTCTCCTCCGAACCTTGCCGAATGGCAGACCTTTTGATCTGGATGTGACGTTTTGTTCCGACATGCTTCCGGACAAGCCGCGCACTTCCGGAGAACGCGCGCGCTGCGGCCGGAGAACCCGCGCGCGCGCGCGCTGGGGGGCCGGGAAAGTTGGAGGTAGTGTTTGAGCATTCTGAAAAACCGGAAGTGACGTCACACACACACTTGCGCAGACCCACCAAATCACGTGAATGTTAGTCCAGGTGGATGCTCCCCCACCTACGATTCACATGGATACCTCACTCGACCCAATAGGCCCATGAGGGGCTCGCCTGGACCCCAACACGTCTATGTCCATACCCTTTGGCTACCGCGCATGCACAGAATGACCCTATTTCTACCCCACATCCACGCCATCAGAGGCGCCTTCATGAATGCTTCACATGGATACCTCAGACGACCCATTCGAACCGTGAATAGCCCATCTCTAACCCAAACACACCCACACACACACCCAAAATGCCTGGTTTCTATACTACGGCCAGGCTGCGAATGCGCAGAATATTGACAACGTACGAACCATTAGTGTAGTCAAGTGCTCCTGCATGAGAGCTTCAAAATAAGACCTCATATGACACCATTGGACCACCAGGGACTCACCTAGACTCCAACCTCCAACATGTCCACCCCGTATGGATTTATACATACATTGGGCTTATATCCCAGTATATGGGTCTATATGGGCCTATATGGGGCTATAGACAGACCTCGAACTTTTTTCAAAAATTTCACCGTTTCGCTCCGGGACACTTCCTATCATGTTCTAAATGACGAGACTAAGGAAACAAATCCAAACAACCATACCGCGAATGTATAGAAGTAGGTTTCCCAGTGGGACAAACATTGGTCCTATACCCCCAGTATGGGACTATATAGGTCTATATGGGTCTCGGTGACTTTTTTCAAAAATTTCACCGTTTCGCTCCGGGACACTTTCTATCGTGTTCTAAATGACGAGACTAAGAAAACGAGACCCCACAACCTATACCGCAAATGTCGAGAAGTAGGTTTCCCAGGATGGTCCTATACCCCCCATACCCCATACAGGCATTTTCCGTAATTTAGGATAAAGTCTGTGTTCCGTATTTTTTCAGGAAAATTTTTACATACACCCACCCTGGAACTAGGGGGAGATAACTCTATTGATAGGCAAGCCCCGTTAAGCCCGGCGACCTATATACCCCCCATACCCCATATAGGCATTTTCCCGGATTGTTCGATAAAGTCCGTGTTCCGTTTTTTTTTTTTCAGGAAAATTTGTACATGCACCCACCCATGACTGGATGCCCCTTCACATAGGCTTCACATTGATACCTCATACAACTCCATCGGCCCATTAGGGGCTGTCCTAGATCCCAAAACGTCTATTTCCATACCCTTTTCCCACAATTCCCTGTCTGCGCATGCGCAGAATGGTGACAACGCTCGAGCCACTAGTCCAGTCAGATGCCCCCTCACATAGGCTTCACATGGATACCTCATACAACTCCATCGGCCCATTAGGAGCTCCCCTAGATCCCAAAACGTCTATTTCCATACCCTTTTCCCACAATTCCCTGTCTGCGCATGCGCAGAATGGTGACAACGCCCGAGCCGCTAGTCCAGTCAGATGCCCCTTCACGAATGCTTCACATGGATACCTCATATGACCCCATTGGACCATTAGGGGCTCCCTAGCTCCAAAACGTCTATTTTCATACCCTTTGGCCACCGCGCATGCGCAGAATGCCGATATTTCAACCCCACACCCAGCCCATCAAATGCCCCTTCACGAATGCTTCACTTTGATACCTCAAAAAGTAGTCCCCAGACTGGAAATACGCTGCATGGTCCGATTGGGTCGAGTGAGGTATCAAAGTGAAGCATTCGTCAAGGGGCATCTGATGGGCTGGCATCTGATGACGAATGCTTCACTTTGATACCTCACTCGACCCAATCGGACCATGCAGCGTATTTCCAGTCTGGGGACTACTTTTTCTCCGCGGAAGCTTTCTTCCGCGACCGCATCACCGCCAGACCGCATCACCGCGGAAGAATACACCGGGACTTTTGACCTGGGTCACGTGATATGCAAATTTCTGAGGTCAAAGGTCAATGGGGCTCGATTTACGGATTTGAAAAAAATACTCGCTTCTGATTGGATCCTGGAGCTGGTGGCGCCCCCTATCGACCGTAATTTGAGGGTTCCCGATTGCGATTTAACATGGACCAACAGATGACGAATTTTTCCGGTGCCCAAAAAATAAGGCTCGATTCCCGTTAACACTACTACTTGGCCATCTTGGATTTTTCTACATTTTCTGGTAGAGCTTGACCCAAGGGTATAGCTAGTGTGGTAAGTTTCAGCCCCCTAGCTCAAGGGGTATAAAATATAAAATAATTTGAGTGGGGGGGGGGGCATTTCGCCCCCCCACCCCCCACAACCCCCCCCCCTCCCCCCGCTTCCCCAGGCCACAACAGGTCCCAAAAAGCCCAGGTCAGATAGGATTAAGAGGCTTGGTACACCAAGTACAAACTTCAAATCGTACATTCAGTAGAGAGCCATCGTCCAAAACGTGTTGTCTCTTAACTCGACAGCAACATGATATAGAGATACAATTTATACGTCATTGTAAAAGACTTACTCAGGGAAATGACATAGAAATATTTTGGATTGGGTCCCTGGGGTGGGGCTGGCCACGCCCAAATTGTGCATCCTATATGTTATAATTACGATACGATAGACGATACAAAATAAGTGCCAAAATTGGAGTGGGACACATGTATGCTGAGGCGTATGTATAAAGCCGAGCGTCAGATTCTGCATTCAGTAGATAGTCGCCGTCCATACTGTGTTGCAGTACATGGTTAGCCTTCAATTGAATTATAACTATATAAAAGCTATTCTTCTATGGAACTGATATTTGAGACTCATATAAATTTGAGATTTATATGTCTTATGTCAAAATATAATGTTTTGTTGGAAAAATAATGTGGGAAAACATACAGTACCTAAATAATGTAAACGTTCAAATCATTGCCGAGTTAATCATATATATATATATGCACATTGGTTTGCTAAGGTGTGGAAAAATAGTACCGTGAAGTGTTTATCTGGAATTAGTTTGTAGACAGTCTGTGATACATTAATCTACCAATGTACCTACAATGTGTATCATCTTTCGTTGGTATATTTCAATCTGCAAAGCATATATGTGGGGGTTTTTTCTTAATAAAAAATACTAATAGTGTCTTCGAATGGTCCGAACTTTGAAACAGAAGATAAATGATTTCATCCCACGTATGCATCACCCATTCCTAACTCAGGAACCACTGGGCGGACAGTCACGATTCATATCTCATCGGACAGCTCTCGTAAATGACAATGCTATGAAGTTTTTTGGTGCTGTACAAGCGCACTGATAACGATTGAAGTGATGTAAATGTATTTCTACACGTAAAGCCTGAAATTTACTGAACGTATTATCCTTTATTATGTTTCCTGTAGTTTCAAAATGATGTAAAATGATAAATCGGTGATCGTTACATTGTCCTTTAATGCCGTACCAGGCCATTTATCGCTATAAATTAACAATGGTGTATTCAGCATGGACGCGATCTACAGATATGTGAACCGCGTAGCTCAGACAGAAGGCCTAAGAATAATGCTGAAATAGGAATATATACATGCAGTTTACAATATAAAGGACATGAAGTTTATATGTACAGTTATCAGTTAATAGAGAAACAATTAATATCCGTGGCTCGTAAGGGGCGGCCCGGTTTCTGGCCCAGTCTTCACTCCCTCGTATAAGCTACTATCTGTTGCTGCCCTGGTGCTACCTGACGCAGTTCTGGACCTACATAGTACTGCTGAGTGATGAATTAGTTCTGCCTGACACTGCCTGCTTGGTACTCCCTGGCGCCGCCCCAGTATTGTCTTGCATTGCACCGGTGTAGTTCTGGAACTGCCTGCTACTGCCTGGCTGTTAGTACTGCCTTCCGCTGCCCTGGTACTATCTCTACACTGTTCTGGCGCTGTCTGGCACTGCCTCGGCGTTACCCTGTAGTTGCAATATTTTTAGTCCTGAAACAGTCCAGATATTCTACATGCTACCGCTGACATAACTAGCGTTGTCCTTACTTCTAAAGCTAAATCAGAAAAGACGCCTTTCTGCTCTCTGACCTTCACAGGGGCAGCAAAGATGTCCAAGTTTGAAGATAATCGTTGTGAATCCACGGTCTCCAACTCGACTACAGAAAATACGCAGCCTTCCTCCTGTTAGAAAAGTTGCTGTTAGACCATCTCATGGCAGCAAAGATGCACAAGTTCCAATCAGGTTTGCAGGAAACATTCTATATCTGAGCTGACCCTAATACTACCATAGAAATAAGCTTTCAATTCTCGCCTCGCCTCGTCACGGTAGTGTGCAGACACACGTGGTGGCGTTTTGAAAGCCGTTGTGACTTAAGACTTATGATCATACAGGCGATTCTGTCATCGCAGCATGTTTGCATGTACCTCCACACGGATGTCTCGAAGGTGGTCGACCCAGTGTAATGCTTCCGTATGCTGGTTGGGTCGGGCCTCTCATGGTCAAGTGCCTAGGTCGAGTAGCCTCCCTCTCGAACATCCTCATGTTCGGGAGTATCCTATCGTTTCTTGGGTGGTCGCCCGATGCGCCATCAGCGTCAGGGGGATTTGAACGTTCCAATCATCTGGATTACGGGATGCACTGGTATGAAGCATCAGCTCCTGGGTCCGATTGAACCTTTATACCACACTGTTTGATTGGGGGGTGATCGGTTGTCCTCCTGGTCTTCTTCATCCCAAGAATCCGTCGCATGGCCTGGAAGAGGAGACTGTCGAACTGTGGTCACTGGTCTGAAGAACGGAACGTCGAATCTGTTCTCATACAGGTCTATCATTGCCCGGGCGACTGTGTCCGCCTCCTGGTTAGGGAGTGCAGTGACCTTCACTCACTTGGTGAAATAGTCACAGATGGCGATGATGTAGGCATTTCCCTGCTCCGTAAAACTCAAAGGCACCCTAATGTTCACGGCAATGCGCTCTCCTAGACAATCGGTCATCAACCCTCGGTGCCGTCCTCTACCAGGCTGCTTCCCGCGACTGCACTCCGACACCACTGTCGTACGTCACGCTGCAATCCCGTTCAGGCGCATGTCTGCCGAATTTTCTTCAGAGTCTTTGTCACACCCAGGTGCCCCTCTGCCAGACCATCGTGGCTCTCATTTAGTATCTTCTACTGGAGAGATCGCGACACGATTATGACCTTAAACTTCACCCGTCCCTTCACATGGTACCACCGTTATGTCAGAAGGCCTCTGACTATCGACATAAAGTTTTGGAGACGATAATATATTTGCAAATCTCGTCCCATCGTGGTTTTGTCTTGGCTTTCATCCACACAATTACTGTACGCAAGTCAGGGTCCGTGGTCTGGGCAGCCGCAAATTCCTTGTTTGGGGGCGTCAGGACCAAAACTCTCCTGGCCGCCGCTTCATCTGTCTTTCACCTGTATATGGCGAGATTCTCCTGGTGGCCGTTTCGTTCCCGAGGCCCGCCCCCTTTACAGACCTTTTGGTCTTTGATATATGTTGGCATTGTGGGAAGTTGATGCTGTGTCGACATCGGGCTTTACAGACTAGTCTTTTGAGTTAAATGCCGTCATTTTCTTCTGACGACGATACAGCTCACCAATTACCAATATACGAGTTGTCAGAGCATTTCCATCATAGCTCTCTAGATTTGTATCTAATGCCGCTTATGCCGGTGCTAGGGCCCCTGTGGTCATGTCATCCAAGTCGCCACATGAACAGGTACAATAAAAGCGTACCTGAGATACAACACATATCATTAATCGTTAGATTCTTGGTATGTGCTTTAGAATAGGTTAACCAGAAGACTATACTGTGAAGCCAAGTGGCTCTGTCAGTATGTCGGCACCTCTTCCCACTTCCCTTATATGTGCTGTAATTTGTCCCGAGAGATCGCCCGCATTGTTGACAGGAGCGTCTACTCAAGGCGTCCACATTAGAATACTTTCGACCAGGTCTACTGATAGGTAGATAAGGCCTGTATTCACCTGGTAATTTGTCCTTCTGATTCCTTGAACCGCATTAGCCGCCGTACAACGTAGTCCCGAAAGGGCTTCACAAAGTGAACTACAGCGAGGAGCTCACGTCTGGTCACACAGTACGCATTTACTGCCATTGTTAGGACTTATAGGCCATGACTTTCTCTTGTCCGCCTATGTTCTGGGACAGTACGGCCCCATCTCCCATCAGGCACATCTCATAGTGAAAGCCAGCCAGTACTGCCTTCATTACAACGGTCTTCGTGCACCAGTTCAACCTGCCAATAGTCGGACATCAAGTCAAGCTCCCTGCTCCCCGTTCAGTGTGACAAGGCTGTCACCAATCCTCGCGGGAATCTCTGTGACGTTGCTTAGAGCTCTATAGTCGACATAGAACGGGATTCACAGTCTTTGTTCTAATATAGAACAAGGTTCAACGACACCACACCGCAGCATGTCGTCAACGTGACGATAGATTTCGTCTCTAGCATAAAGAGGTTGTTGTCGTGGCGGAATACAGATGGGTGGTGCACTTGTCTTCTTTATTTGGTGCTGCACGTGGGCAACTACGCCAGAGACTGTCGTATTCGCAAACAGGCCAACATGTCGCTTTAGCAGCCGTTCGACTCGTCTGTGATAAGTCGAGTCTCCCCGTAGACATCTCTAACAGCGGTCTGAGATGCCCTGGACAGGCTGATGACATCAGCTCCCTGAGATCTCCAGCATGATCGACAAGAGCAGACAGACAGCCACCATGAGTGCCTGCTCGGAAGATGGTAGGCTCGTTGGATGAGTTTAGCACATGGATTGACACACCGACTTTGAGGTAACTTGTGACAGCGTCCTTGCTAGAACTAGACCTTCTCTCTCGTCGCTGTATGACAAGAGATGATTACAATTTCAAATCGTAAACTATCCCTTTTTGGACAGTAATATTCCAGTGGGACCTGCATATGGCGTATACATATCACGCCTAGTAGCATTTGCTAGATCCTGTGTTAAATGTGACGATTTTAATCAACGTCACAAAACATTGTTGCAGAAACTTAAAAAACAGGGCTACACCACCAAGCGCCTTCACTCAAAGTTTCTCAAATTTGGCGATACATATCGCATGCTGATAGCAAAATACGAGCGTAGCGTGCAAGATCTATGGCGTTACGTTTCGTAACTTGTGTCTAATTCCGCTTAACCCGGGGCTAGGGGTCGTATGAACCCAAGTACTTCAAGATCCTCATGGTACTCATATGAACAGTCACAATCAAAGCGTGAGTGAGATACATCATTCTTTAGATGACTTTACAACGAATATTATGGATTAAGAATACTGATCAGCGATACGGATTTGATATTTTTGGAACATCATGATGTCTTGCTGGCATCATTGAAAACTGTTGACCTCTTCTCTTGCAGGAAACAAGCCTATGTTTATGTATACTATGATTGTCTTTTTGAATTTGGTGCTAATACTGTTATATGGAATATGGAATAGGTCTTTGGATTATGGACGCGGATATTCTTTAATGGACGACGGCTGAATTATTAATGACGGACCAGACGCTTGTAATTCTGTCTAAAATTTAACTATACTTCTACTAGTCTCACTTCCACGGGCACCACTGTCTCTATCCTAGCAGGCGCAAGCATCTGCGTTCTGGCACGGTCTTGACCAAGGGTGCTCTGTGCCCGTCAAACGTGCCAAACTCATCACACTGGATGTATTTGCTACCTAGTTTGATTCGGTAGTACCCGGCGTTTATCACACAGCTGTGTCGGGCAAATCATACCCCAACATTGCATCAACCGAAAAATCTCCCACTACCACTGACTGTTCCACGTTGTTCCCTGAATGAATAGCTTGAAGTTTGCTTATCCCAGAAGGGTATATCATTGCCGTCGACCACCGTCACGCTCGGGTACAAGGAATCTTAAAGGACTGGCTTGGTGGCCAAATCTAGCTGCTGCCAGACCCGGCGGCTAATCAGGGACATGGGCACCTCAGTGTACACACATTAATCATTTTTCTTATCCTATGCTGAATGATGGGTATATTCCGGCTTCTCCCGCTGCATGGTTTGCTGGTTTTGAGTGTTGAGACTGACTGAGCTTCGGGCCCTGTTCGTCGTCCTCTCGCCTGGAAAGGTCGCGCGGTAGTAGCCGTCCTCTCCACATCTCCAGTGCAGCCTATCTACACCTCGACGCGGCGGGCCCCTGTAAGGTTGACTTTGTCCCACGTTTGATCGTCCCCTCTGGCTTGCATTGCCTCATCTCTTTCGTGATGGCGGAAATCCCGGCCCGTAACGACTTTTTTCGTTTTTTTACCAGGAACGGCACATCTAAGGTATTGTATAATTTCGTCTATTAAAGAAATGGATACTTCCGCTATTTGACAATGGTACACCCAAGGTATGGTATGAGTCCGTTGAAAAGAGGGTTGTGTCGACTTTTAACAGCGGCACATCTCATGTACTGTATAATTCGTTATTGGCTAGATGCAATCGATCCATCGAGGAGGCATCACTTTTGCATGATAAGTAAAGGAATTAACAGTCATTATTTGTGGCGAGAGTAATAACGTAAAACTTAGTCCCAGTCCCAAACGATAACTTTGAGGGAAGGTACCCGAAATACCAATCTGGAAAGAATCCATTCAGGTTTTCAACAGTTACTGTACGGAAATGCAATTTTAACTTGGCTCACTTGTGGAGCATCCTATAGGCAGATTGGAACGATAAACAATCCCAATCATTATCTTGAGGTAAGAATATTGGAAATAGAGAATTGAATCCATTCAGTTTACCAAAACGTTAATTTGGCCCGCACGTGGCGACACCTATAAGCAGTTCGGCATAAATATACAATCCCAAGCGAGATCTTCAGGCGAGGTACCCACACATTTGGACCCAAATTTGGAAAGAATCGGTCCAGGTTTTCAAAGTTATTGTCAAGTAACACTATTTTAATTTAGCCCAGGTGGCACCACCTATACACTTATCAGCACAAAAAACAATCTCAAGCCAAATATTGAGGCAGGGTGCTCATACACCAAATTTGGAAAGAATTCTGCAGGTTTTTAAAAGTTATTGTCTGGAAATGCACTCTTAGTCCCCAGGTGGTGTCATCTAGAGGCGGATCGGCACGATAAACAAACCCATCAAGTAAGATCTTACCAAATTCGAAACTAGACCAGTAGTATAGTCAGGTGAAAAAATCTCAACTTTTCCAGGGAGGTAACTCTTGGCGGCGGACAGGTGGCGTTGTTTCTCAAGAGACCAAAAACTACCTTCAACACAGTAGAGTTCCAATGGAGAGGTAACTCTTGATGCCTGTGATGATTTTTTTGACATATTCCGGGTTATCTCCCCTGATTCGAATATTTGCATGTTAAATCTATACGGGAAAATGCCTGTATGGGGTATGGATGGTCCGATTGGGTCGTATTAGGTATCAATGTGAAGCATTCGTGAAGGGGCATCTGATGGGCTGGGTGTGGGATTGAAATGTCGTCATTATGCGCATGCGCGGTAGACAAAGTGTATGGAAATAGACGTTTTGGGACCGAGGGGAGCCACTAATTGGCCGACGGAGTTGAATGAGGTATCAATGTGAAGCATATGTGAGTGGGCATCCGATGGGGTGCGTGTGAGGTTGGAATCAACCTGTAACCATCTCGGCCATCTATACGCGGTAAGGCTGACCCTGGGATCCATTTGCGTACACTTCGCCATCCATAAGATGGCTTGCGAATCGTGTGTCTCCATTATTGCGGAGCGATATCCGGTACTTTACCGGATTCTGTTCGGCCTTCATCCGGCGGAGAACAGACTCGAGAAATCTGATAAATTACAGGTTTTCATACCACTTCTGAAACAGATATTGCATGGGCTTACAAAATATATAGGTATGTATAACTTTCGTATCATCCAAGAGGTGTGGTGGATCTGAAATTTTGAACAAGTAGTTCATCACATGACTCGAAAATGGCGAGTTACGTTGGGGTTACGTCGGTAGACTTTAGCTGATTGGCTGACGAAGTCACGTGGTATTGATTTATGGAAATTCCCTCTAGCAGTTGCTGAAAGTAGGCTGAACATGGATACACACGATCCCAGGGTCAGTCTTACCGCGTATAGATGACCGAAATGGTTACAGGTTGCCTGGGATCGTGCGTATCCATGTTCAGCCTACTTTCGGCAACTGCAGTAGGGAATTTCCTAGACTCGTACCCAGCTCCAATTCGCTATCGCTCTATGGAGACTAGTTATCGACAGGCATTTTAAATCAGCACTGCACAGTGATTGGCCCATGTTATTCTCCACCCACCATGCCCCTCCATGCTTGTTTGGACGTCGGCAAAATGGTACATCTTCAGAAAATTTATGACCTAGGCCTATCCCAAAGTTCACAAGATCATTATTGTTTAGCATCATCAGATAAATAAGACTAGTACGATCAGACAACATGCAGGCGAAAATACTGTATAATTGACGTAATTCGTTGTTTTCCGCGTTTCAATGGTTGATCTTCAATGCAGAATCTAGATAGGTCAACTAAATTTATAATGTCTGCTGCTTCAAACGAGTAGGCCTACAAGTACGATCAGTTTTATTTTTTTAACAACAAAACTTGCATAATGTTAGCAACAAAAGTACATATAATAGGGCGTATGAACAGTACTATGTATTGAATGAAGAACAGAAATGCTGCAAATCCCCTGACCTGATCATGTACATGTCACGCTAAGAACCTTGGAATAGGTCATAAATTTTCCGAAGATGTACCGTCTTGCTGGACGTCGTGGTAGTCGTAGAAGCGAGGGCTTTATTTAGGAAACATACCATAATCGCTCATCGCTCATCAAATCTTACAAAGGATCTATATAATACTTGGTGGATTGGTGGCCGTAGCGCTCAAGGCCCTTTATCGCACCATAGACGAGTACTGGTCACTAGATACACACGAACAACAACAACACATATTGACATTGGTCTATTTACCGGTCTAGATTTAGACCGGTAATTCAGCCAATCAGAGAATACAAAATGCCTGTCGCTTACTAGACCCCAACGGTGCGTGTGAGTTGGGGGCTAGGTACGAGTCTAGGAATTTCCATAAATCAATACCACGTGACTTCGTTCACCAATCAGCTAAAGTCTACCGACGTAACCCCAACGTAACTCGCCATTTTCGAATCATGTGATGAACTACTTGTTCAAAATTTCAGATCCACCACACCTCTTGGATGATACGAAAGTTATACATACCTATATATTTTGTAAGCCCAGGCAATATCTGTTTCAGAGGTGGTATGAAAACCTGTAATTTATCAGATTTCTCGGGTCTGTTCTCCGCCGGATGAAGGCCGAACAGAATCCGGTAAAGTACTGGATATCGCTCCGCGATAATGGAGACACACGATTCGCAAGCCATCTTATGGATGGCGAAGTGTACGCAAATGAGGTTGGAATATCGTCATTCTGCGCATGCGCGGTAGACCAAGGGTATGGAAATAGACGTTTTGGGGTCGAGGGAGCCCCTAATGGGCCGATGGAGTCGTATGAGGTATCACTGTGAAACATATTTGAGGGGGCGTCCCCCTGGACTAGTGTGTCTTCCATTTTGAACATTCTGCGCATGCGCAAACAGGGAATTGTGGGAAAAGGGCATTGAAAATAGACGTTTTGGGGTCTGGGTGGGCCACTAGTGGTCCTATGGAGTCGTATGAGGTATCAATGTGAAGCAGTCGTAAAGGAGCATCCACCTGGACTAGTGTCTCGGCCGTTGTCAACATTCTGCGCATGCGCAGACAGGGAATTGTGGGAAAAGGGTATGAAAATAGACGTTTTGCGGTCTATTTGGGCCCCTGGTCGTCCGATGAGGTCGAGTGAGGTATCGTTGTGAAGGATACGTGAGGGGGCATCCGCCTGGACTAGTATGACGTGGAAATGACGTCATTCTGCGCATGCGCAGTAGACAAAGTGTATGGGAATAGACGTTTTGGGGTCTAGGTGGACCACTAATGGTCCAATGGAGTTGAGTGAGGTATCAATGTAAAGCAGTCGTGAGGGAGCATCCGCCTGGACTGGTGTGTCGTCTGTGTTTGGGCCCCTAGTCGTCCGATGGAGTCGAGTGAGGTATCGTGAGGGGGCATCTGCCTGGACTAGTATGACGTGGAACTGATGTCATTCTGCGCATGCGCAGTAGACAAAGTTTATGGAAATAGACGTTTTGGGGTCTAGGTGGACCACTAATGGTCCAATGGAGTTGAGTGAGGTACCAATGTAAAGCAGTCGTGAGGGAGCATCCGCCTGGACTAGTATGACGTGGAACTGATGTCATTCTGCGCATGCGCAGTAGACAAAGTTTATGGAAATAGACGTTTTGGGGTCTAGGTGGACCACTAATGGTCCAATGGAGTTGAGTGAGGTACCAATGTAAAGCAGTCGTGAGGGAGCATCCGCCTGGATCAGTGTGTCGTCCGTGTTCGACATTCTGCGCATGCGCAAACCGGGAATTGTGGGAAAAGGGTATGGAAATAGACGTTTTGGGGTAGAGGTGAGCCCCTAGTGGGCCGATGGAGTCTTTTGAGGTATCGTTGTGAAGCATTCGTGAAGGAGCATCTGCCTGGACAGGTGTGTCGTTCGTGTTCAACATTCTGCGCATGCGCAGACAGGGAATTGTGGGAAAAAGCGAATGTAAATAGACGTTTTGGAGTTTAGGTGGGCCACAATTGGTCCGTTGCAGTCGGGTGAGGTATCAATGTGAAGCACACGTGAGGGAGCATCCGACTGGGTGGATGTGGGGTAGGAATATCGTTTATTCTGTGCATGCGCAGGCAGGCCGTACTATGGAAATAGACCTTTTGGAGCCGATATGGACCACTAGTGGTCCAAATGGGTTGTGGGAGGTTTCAAAGTGAAGCTTTTATGAGATAGTCAGAATGGCGTGTTTTTTATTGCAAATCGCGTCAATCTGCGCATGCACAGTTGGGTGTAGTAAGTAAAGTGACCATTTTAGGGCAGTGCAGGAAAGTATTTGATGTAGAGATGGACCACTATTGCTCCGAATGCGTCGTGTGGGGTGTTATTTTGTAGCTCTCGGGGTGTAGACCCCGATTTGAAGGATGTCCACCGCATCTGTGACGTCATCAGTACGAGTAGTAGCCAAAGTGGGGGTTTTGAGGGCGGTGAAGGAAGGTATTTGGCGTAGAAATGGACCATCCTTAGTCTGAATGCGTCGTGTGAAGTGGCATCTTGTAGCAACGCCCGCCAACGCCAAGCCCAACGCTTCAACGCCCTGGTGAATTAGCCCCAAAGCTCTCATTTTTCTAGACACCAATACATCGAAATGCAGTGACGCCCGTCAATGACCGTCGTTACGCCCTAGCCTAACACCTTGATGCCATGATATAGACCGAAGAGAGGACAACAACAACAAGGATGAGAGAACAACAACAACAAGTTTTTTCATATAGTTTATTCTCCCCAATGCTACATCATACCCACGCTGGGGGAGCCGCGTTGGGTAGGTTTACAATACAAGTAGCCTCTTGTCCAATCAGAGGCCGTCATTTGGCACTGCATCTGTCAAAGTCCTATCTTCGGCCATGTTCGATCTGAACCGTTTGTTCTATGGTGTAAAGATGGACCATCCTTGATCCGAATGCGTCGTGGGAAGTGTCATCTTGCAGTTCTCGGGGTGTAGACTCCATTTGAGGGATGTCCACAGCATCTGTGACGTCATCGGTGACGTCATCAGTACGAGTAGTAGCGAAAGAACGTGTTTTATAATTGGCTCAGTACCAATTTTTTCCCACGATTTGCGGGATGTCGACAGCATCTCATTGGTGATGTCATCAGTACAAGTGGTAGCGAAATTTTCATTAGTCGTGCAATATATATGGAATGGTGAGGGACATGAGTTAATCTCTATATGTACAGACACCACTACACACCAATAATACCACCACACACACACACACTACCACACACCACCAACGCCCGGTGGTGGTGGTGGTGGTAGCTCCCGTGTGGCAGAGCTCTTAGATCGGAGCTCTTGGAGCTCAAAGCTTGTGGGACTCAGAGCTCGGAAATGACGTCATCGCATGCATGCGCGCGTACCTGTGGTGCGCCCGCACCCTGGTGTACCCTATTCCCTATGGGCTATAGGGTACAGGGTGCACCACAGGTACGCGCGCATGCATGCGATGACGTCATTTCCAAGCTCTGAGCTCCACAAGCTTTGAGCTCCAAGAGCTCCGATCCAAGAGCTCTGCCACACGGGAGCTACCACCACCACCACCGGGCGTTGACGCGTTGACGGTGTGTGGTAGTGTGTGTGTGTGTGGTGGTATTATTGGTGTGTGGTGGTGTCTGTACATATAGAGATAAAACACGTTCTTTCGCTACTACTCGTACTGATGACGTCACAGATGCTGTGGACATCCCTCAAATGGAGTCTACACCCCGAGAAGTGCAAGATGACACTTCCCACGACGCATTCGGATCAAGGATGTTCCATCTCTACATCATAGAACAAACGGTTCAGAGCGAACATGGCCGAAGATAGGACTTTCTGAAATGGCGATTCTGATTGGACAAGAGCAGCTGAGAATACATCTAACGGGCAAGAACGAGTATGACAGATGCAGTGCCAAATGACGGCCTCTGATTGGACAAGAGGCTACTTGTATTGTAAACCTACCCAACGCGGCTCCCCCAGCGTGGGTATGATGTAACATTGGGGAGACTAAACTATATGAAAAAACTTGCTGTTGTTGTTGTTCTCTCATCCTTGTTGTTGTTGTTCTCTCTTCGGTCTATATCATGGCATTAGGCTAGGGCGTAACGACGCTCATTGACGGGCGTCACTGCATTTCGATGTATTGGTGTCTAGAAAAATGAGAGCTTTTGGGCTAATTCACCAGTGCGTTGAAGCGTTGAGCTTGGCGTTGGCGGGCGTTGCTACAAGATGCCACTTCACACGACGCATTCAGACTAAGGATGGTCCATTTCTACACCAAATACCTTCCTTCACCGCCCTCAAAACCCCCACTTTGGCTACTACTTGTACTGATGACGTCACAGATGCGGTGGCCATCCTTCAAATCGGGGACTACACCCCGAGAGCTACAAAATAACACCCCACACGACGCATTCGGAGCAATAGTGGTCCATCTCTACATCAAATACTTTCCTGCACTGCCCCAAAATGGCCACTTTACTTACTACACCCAACTGCGCATGCGCAGATTGACGCGATTTGCAATAAAAAATACGCCATTCCGCCTATGTTTTTGTATACTATGATTGTCTTTTTAAATTTGGTGCTAATACTGTTATATGGAAAATGGAATAGGTCTTTGGATTATGGACGCGGATATTCTCTAATGGACGACGGCTGGATTATGAATGACGGACTAGACGTTTGTAATCACAAAAGCGTCACTTTGACACCTCCCACAACCTATTTGGACCACTAGTGGTCCATATCGGCTCCAAAAGGTCTATTTCCATACAACGGCCTGCCTGCGCATGCGCAGAATGACGATATTCCTACCCCACATCCACCCAGTCGGATGCTCCCTCACGTGTGCTTCATATTGATACCTCACCCGACTCCAACGGACCAATAGTGGCCCACCTAAACCCCCAAACATCTATTTCCATTCCCTTTTCCCCACAATTCCCTGTCTGCGCATGCGCAGAATGTTGAACACGAACGACACGCCTGTCCAGGCAGATGCTCCTTCACGAATGCTTCACAACGATACCTCAAAAGACTCCATCGGCACACTAGGGGCTCACCTCGACCCCAAAACGTCTATTTCCATACCCTTTTCCCACAATTCCCTGTCTGCGCATGCGCAGAATGTCGAACACGGACGGCACACTGATCCAGGCGGATGCTCCCTCACGACTACTTCACATTGATACCTCACTCAACTCCATTGGACCATTAGTGGTCCACCTAGACCCCAAAACGTCTATTTCCATACACTTTGTCTACTGCGCATGCGCAGAATGACATCAGTTCCACGTCATACTAGTCCAGGCGGATGCCCCCTCACGTATGCTTCACAACGATACCTCACTCGACCCCATTGGACGACTAGGGGCCCAAATAGATCCCAAAATGTCCATTCCAATGCCCTTTTCCCACAATTCCCTGTCTGCGCATGCGCAGAATGTCGAACACAGACGACACACCAGTCCAGGCGGATGCTCCCTCACGACTGCCTTACATTGATACCTCACTCAACTCCATTGGACCATTAGTGGTCCACCTAGTCCCCAAAACGTCTATTTCCATACACTTTGTCTACTGCGCATGCGCAGAATGACGTCATTTCCACGTCACACTAGTCCAGGCGGATGCCCCCTCACGTTTCCTTCACGACGATACCTCACTCGACCTCATCGGACGACCAGGGGCCCAAATAGCGCATTCGCAGAATGTTGACAGCGGCCGAGACACTAGTCCAGGTGGATGCTCCTTTACGACTGCTTCACATTGATACCTCATACGACTCCATAGGACCACTAGTGGCCCACCCAGACCCCAAAACGTCTATTTCCAATGCCCTTTTCCCACAATTCCTTGTTTGCGCATGCGCAGAATGTTCAAAATGGAAGACACACTAGTCCAGGGGGATGTCCCCTCACATATGCTTCACAGTGATACCTCATACGACTCCATCGGCCCATTAGGGGCTCCCCTCGACCCCAAAACGTCTATTTCCATACCCTTGGTCTACCGCGCATGCGCAGAATGACTATATTCCAACCTCACACGCACCCCATCGGATGCCCCCTCACATCTGCTTCACATTGATACCTCACTCAACTCCATCGGCCAATTAGTGGTCCCAAACGTCTATTTCCATACCTTTTGTCTACCGCCCATGAGCATAATGACGATATTTCAACCCCGCACCCATCCCATCAGATGCCCCTTCACGAATGCTTCAAATTGATACCTCATACGACCCAATCGGACCATCCATACCCCATACAGCCATTTTCCTGTATAGATTTAACATGCAAATGTTCGAATCAGGGGAGATAACCCGGAATATGTAAAAAAAATCATCACAGGCATCAAGAGTTACCTCTCCATTGGAACTCTACTGTGTTGGAGGTAGTTTTTGGTCTCATGAGAAACAACGCCACCTGTCCGCCACCAAGTTACCTCCCTGGAAAAGTTGAGGGTTTTTTCACCGGACTATACTACTTAGGCCCATGGGCTGATTAAGGGATCGATTTGGTGGCAGGACTACTTTATTCAGTCCTTTGCACATGCAAATATGAAACAAAATTATATCTCATATCTATGAACTGTTTGTCACGTACAAAATGTGAAATTGAGAGATATTTGACAAAGATGTAGAGCTCTTTCATGACTGTCCCAAGAAAATATTGAACATGGTCAGGAGTATTCTGATTTGTTATGACCGTGGCAACCCTGGTTGAAGTATTTTGTTGAAATTATGTCAATTCAAGATGAGCTATTATCTCAGAGGTCTCCCATGAACATTTGGAGAAAGTTAAATTAAGCGTTTCCAAATGCTGCGAGTGGGAAGAAAATTAGGCTAATCAAAGGTGCCTTCCAATGGTATAGACAATCGAATTGTTGAGAGCTATTTACCCAGTATATCTTCAGTGAAATTTTGGGATCAATTGAATCGGTAGTTTACAATTTATCATTCTAAAGGGAAAATGTGATGCACTGCCCGCCTGTGTAAGTGTATATTAAGGCAGATTTGGGAAAAGGGGGCATGGAGGATCAACCCTATGGCATCACAGTATATTCAGTTATATTTGGGAACTGGGGGCATGAAGGATCAACGCTATGACTTCACAGAATGTTGAGTTATATTTCAGAACTGAAGCATGGAGGATCAACCCTTTGACTTCATGGTGAATATAGGCAGATATGGGAACTGGGGGCATGGAGGATCAACCCCGAATTTCATAGAGTTTTTCAGGTCAGACTGACCTGTATCATAGAGCATATTGTTTTAGTAGGCTCCATCTAGTATCTAACTTTATCTAGATCAAAAGTGCTGACCAGTACGTGTGGGAGAGAGGGGTGCTTTCCATCAGACAAATCCTACATGAACGAAACCTTTGCTAGCTAAGATTCATAGTGGCGAACAAGGGAAACGCTATGAATCTTAGCTAAACCTTTGCTACTTTGCATGGCTATACAAGGGATCTGGTCGATCTCTAAAAAATCTATTTGGATTTTCAGGAATTACAGAAGCGAAAATTAATTTTTAACATTGCCCACTGGTGGTTCCAAAAATAGTGCGATTGGCACAAAAAATAATCACATGATTTTGTTACCTGCAGCTCCATGAGATGGCACATGAGATATTCTTGAATTATTGTATCTACGACAGTGGTTTTAAAATCTGCAAAACCACTGTCTGTGTGAAATTTATTTGTGGGAGAAATGTATATACATGTACAAGCTCCAGGTCCTAAAATCAAAATACTGTGCATGACTGAATGACATGGCTCTGAACCTGGCACTGAATGTACTTTAGATGCAAATGGCTTCAGCAGTCCTACATTGAGCCAATGGTCAGACTCTTTTGACCCCATGGTGGCATTGATGTGCTATCTATGCAAATGAGAATATGGAAATTGTTACCCAAAGCAGAGACCATAGGTCCAGATTTAAAATTTGCATAAGAGAAACTATAGAAATAATACAAGTATCCAGTTTTGGACAGAGCTGAAAAACAACAGGTGTCTTCCCCTAGACAAGAGTTATTTTGTACAACATATTTGAAGTTGATTGATGAAGGCATTTGGAAGTAATCCAATGGAAAAGATTGAACAAAAGGAAAGTTTGCGTTTAAAGGAAATTGTACATAAAAACAAAAAATGAAAAAGAAAAGTGGGAAGAAGAAGCGGCGGAAGAAAGAAGAAACTGACAAACACATAAGGCATCCCTAGGGATGCCTTTTAAAAAGCAGTGAGTGTTGCCATTTGACAACGGCCCACTCAATGTTTTATATAAGCAGTTGTCTAGCTAAAAAGTGGCATATCTCTATACGCTCCAGTCTTATCAGACGGATGGGGGGCATAATTACTTTTGGACACTTTACTTGGCAAAAATATAAGCAAAAAATTGAATTTTCACCATATAAATTATTGTTGATGATACATGTGGCATGGTACAAGTGAAGAGTGGTGAACCAGTACAGTTGGAGAGCCTGGAGTGACCAATGGATTCTTCTGGATGGTGCCTGACCGGTTTAGATCTGGTGTGGATCTCATCAGAGACTTGCAGATGGCGACTGCTTTCCGCTTTATATACCTGCGGGCAGTTGACCGGTGTTGTGACCGGTGTGTTGACCGGTGAAAACAAAAGTTGGCAAGCGGTTGGCCTGTGTTGTTAGGTGGTTGACATGTTGACCGGCAGGTTGGCTTCTGGGTCGGCATGTTGACCGGTGGGGGTTGCTGGGGGCCGATGTTGACCGGGAAACAGCAAAAACGGCCGAAAGTGTTGGCCGGTAAGGTAAAGGAAGCGGATTAGGCCTCAATGTGGGCTCTGGAGGTCTAAAGTTTGGCCTAATGGCCAAAAGACCGAAAAAAGAAGACTAAGGCTGTCTTATGAAGAAGCAAATAAATGTTTTATTTGTAGAAGGCTCGAAAGTCATTGTAACAATTCATCAATTAGACTGTCCCAGTAATCCTGACCGGAAAAAGTTTCAGTGGGTGCCCAGCTATCACATGGTGGTGTGGTAAGGGCTTCCGAACTGATAGTGGGGATGAGGCAGGTCCTCGTGGCCTCTGAGATGATGGTGCTCAGTGGTGTCATACCTGAATTGTCCAGGAAATCGGAAGTGCGTGTCTTGATACATGTGACATGGTTAGTGCATTGAAATTCATGTTATTTCTTATATTCTCTCATTCATACAAAAATAATGGATTGTCAAATGATGGTGGATGTTATATTGTTCCCAGGTTAAATGGCAATTGTAGTGTTGATAATACATGAAGATAAAAAGCAATTACACACAATGAAAATCCATGGGAGCATCTTTAATATCACAGAAATATCACAAACCCTTGTGAATGAGCTATTTTTTTTAACATTCTTATTGTACGGAGACAACATGATTATTCTCACATTACAATATATTTTACACAAAAAACACATTATATCTTGACACAGCCAATGTGGTGAGCCGTAATACAACACCATGTACATGACTTAGCACTTCAGCAGACTTTTATATAGTGCTGGAAATTGTTGGATTGTAACTGCAATCTTTTTTCACACATTTTGTAAACAATTGGAATAAAATGTTTTGATAATATACTCAGCTGTCTATGTGCACTAAACGCGAAATAACAATGCCAGTATCCTATTAATGTACATAATTAATGGATTGTGTCAACATCATGATCATTGAATAATGTTATCCCATATAAATGTTTTAAAGCCAAGCAAGAGATCAATAATGTTCTAAAAATCTAAAATCAAACTGCCACAAATATTCTCTAAATAAAATCTGAGCAAATGGAATGTACAAGTACATGCAGTCACAGGTTGCCAGTATACAAGAGATTAACCTCTAAAAATAAGTGCTTTAGAAACAGCTTTTTGATGAATTATACGGGCATATAATCAAGCCATATCCAATAAGGGGAGAAAAATTCCTTTCTATGCCTTGAAATATAGAGTGGTGTCCCTTTCTCCTTTTGCTGCCTTAAGCCATTGACCAATGATAGCATCGATCTCCTGAAAATAAACCAGAGAAAAGAAAATATTTCAGGTTTTTCTCCATCAAAACAGGTTATATATTCATAACACATTTTCCAAGTCATGGAATGATGTAGTAAGATGATCACTGGCAGTTCAAATCTTGTTAGCATTATTAACCCATCAATTACTAGAGCTTGTGATGGATTTGACCTTACATTGGCCAATAATTTACCGCAGATTTGACCTTACATTGGTCAAAAACCTATCATGGGTTTGACCTTACATTGGCCAATAATTTACTGCAGATTTGACCTTACATTGGCCAAAAACCCACCATGGATTTAACCTTACATTGGCCAATAATTTACCAAAACCATATCTTTCATTTGTCACACTAAATACTTGTCTGCTATTATTCGATATAATTTTTCTCTTCCATTGACCATTTAAAACTTTAAAAGATCTTAAATCGATTAAATAAAGCTCTAAGCAAGAGCTGTGTTCAATAACTATATCAGTGAAATAATTATGACTGACAAGTCTTTATTGCGGTAATATTAATTAATGTTAAAGTAAATAAATCTATGCAGCCAGTAATAGATCAAATAGATGAGACATTACCATACGAGCAGCTTGTAATGCTGGGGAATCCCCTGGTCGGCCACTGCCCATGTTTTGACAATGGGAGGTGCCATTGATGAACACAGCTATTTCTGATGATGTCTGGTTCTTCAGGACACTCAAGTAATGCCAGGGATCTACAGAACCTGAGAACAAATAATATTATGTCATTACATGTAAATTATAATGATGTAAACATGTATTCTTATTGATCAAATGCTGATTTAAATGTTCACAAGCTAGACCACATCATTTGTTGGTTTTGTTACATGCCCAGACAAAATGCCATTAACATCAAGTGTGACTGGCCAGTGACATCAAGTAATACCAGTAATTATCATCAAATATGATCTGTCATTAACATCAAGTGTGATCGGTCAATAACATCATGTATGCATGACCTGCCATTAATCAAGTAATATTTCATGTTAATGGCAGGTCAAAGATGATGTTGCTAATAGCAGACCTTAACATCAGGTATGAGTGAGTGAGATTTTAATATCGCTTTCAACAATTTCTCAGTCATATCACAATGTCTCAGTCACATTCCTGACATCTGGCTGACCAGTCCTTGATCTACCCTCTTCCTGCTGAGCACCAAGCAAGTTACATTTCCAAGTCTTTGATATGACTGGCTGAGATAAAACCAGAACCTGCCACAAATGAGTCAAGCGGTCAACAGGTATGACCTGCCATTAGCATCAAGTCAAAACATACTGTAATGTCCAGGATCCCTGTTGATAAGAGTTTGCATACCAGTTTTTACCTAACTGAATAGCTACGAGTTTGGTATTTTCTGAATCCTGTTCATTTAGGCAATTAAAATGGTGTGATAATTGTATTATTCTGATAACCACATTTAAATTAGTTTAGACATCAACATTATAAATCTAAACATGGCATGGACCCCAAATATTACCTGTCATTTAACATCAAGTATGATCTGCCATAAACATCAAGTGTGACTGGAAATCAACATCATGTATGATCCCTTCATTAACATCAATTATGGCCTGACATTAACATCACGTATGACATAACATTAACTGCCATCAACATGTATGAACTGTCACTTCTATGAAGAGTAACTGAACATCAACATCATGTATGATCCCTTCATTAACATCAATTATGGCCTGACATTAACATCAGGTATGACCTCACACTGACTGCCATTAAAATGGATTGATTAATCATTAACAGGAACTGTCATTAACATCAGAGGTATTACTGGACATCAACATCATGTATGATCCCTTCATGAACATCAATTATGGCCCGACATTGACATCAAGTATGACCTCACAATGACTGCCATTAGCATCAAGTATGAACATACATGAAGTATGGATGTCATTAACATCAAGTATGACCTCACACTGACATCAAGACAGAAGTATGAACTGGCATTAACATCAAGTATGACCTGTGATTAAGGAATGCATAGCACTACATAAGTTTGAAATAAGACTTACCATTAACAAAGACAATCCTTGAGCCTTTAGGTTGATTAGAACCATAATAATCATTGGTGAATTCAACCATCTTCCTCGTTTCCTCCTCTGACACTTCAAATATTTGCTCACAGATGATAAGGTTACTGTTCAAGTCCAGGTATGGGGAGAAGAAAGGACAGGTAGTGTTTGAATCACAGGTCTGGTCTGAAATGTAACAGTATAGATACATTCCACATATGATCCACATGAAAGAGAATCCATGTAAATATACATAAAACTGCCATAAGCATCACAATGGATATATATTATGAATCGGTACAAGTTAACATAAGGGCAATATATCACAGACTTGTATGGATAGTAATATCAGTTAAACTATCAAAATATTTACAACTAGAAGTCAGAGATATTACTATATTTTATAGCAATATCCAATCATAATATGTCACAAGACGTCCGTATAATGGAACAACCTTCAATCAAGGGAGATCACCCATTAGATATATACATTCCTTGACCATATCATAGGACATATCACATAATATATAGACCAGTTTATTGAATTTGGGGATTTTCAAGACTATTATCTGGATTGGAAGTAAGGTTAGTTACTGTTTTACTGCCATAAATGTTTATCTGGAAATTTACTTGTTAAATAAACTGAATGTGATTGAAATTTTCCCCCGAAATGGGAAATCCCCTGGTCAGTCCATCAGAACACTGAAGATCGTCATAGGTATATTGAGTTTTAATATGTTGATTAGCCAGTATGCTAGAACAGAGCTGGGTTAGTTAATGTGACCTGTATATGTTGATTAGGCAGTATGCTAGAACAGAGCTGGGTTAATGGATGTCACTGTATAACATGTTGATTAGCCAGTATGCCAGTACGGAGCTGGGTTAGTGGATGTGACTGTATAACATGATGATTAGCCAGTATGCTAGAACAGAGCTGGGTTAGTGGATGTGACTGTAAAACCTGCTGATTAGCCAGTATGCTAGAACAGAGCTGGGTTCAATATAATATGCTGATTAGCCAGTATGCTAGAGCAGAGTTTGTTTAGTAAAAGTGAACTGTATAATATGTTGATTAGCCAGTATTCTAGAACAGACCTGGGTAGTGAATGTGATCTGCTAGAACAGAGCTGGGTTAGTTAATGTCACCTGGAAAATATGTTGATTATCCAGTATGCTGGAACAGAGCTGGGTTTCGGGATGTGACCTGTATAATATTTTGATTATCTACAGTGTTGTATATGCTGGATCAGAGCTGGGTTAGTACATGTGATTTGTATAATATGTTGATTAACCAGTATGTTAGAACAGAGCTGGGTTAGTAGATGTGAGCTGTACAATATGTCGATTAGTCAGTATGCTAGAACCGAGCTGGGTTAGTGAAAACAATCTGTACAATTTGTTGATTAGGCAGTATCCTAGAACACAACCAGGTAAGTGGATGTGACTGTATAACATGTTGATTAGCCAGTATGCTGAAACAGAGCTGGGTTAGTGGATGTGACTGTATAACATGTTGATTAGCCAGTATGCTGAAACAGAGCTGGGTTAGTGGATGTGACTGTATAACATGTTGATTAGCCAGTATGCTGAAACAGAGCTGGGTTAGTGGATGTGACTGTATTACATGTTGATTAGCCAGTATGCTAAAACAAGAGCTAGGTTCAATATAATATGTTGATTAGCCAGTATGCTTGAACAGGCCTGGGTTAGTGGATGTGGCCTGCTAGAACTGAGCAGGGTTAGTTAATGTAGCCGGTATAATATCTTGATTATCCAGCATGCTGGAACAGAGCTGGATTTCTGGATGTGACCTGTATAATATGTTGATTGGCTACAGTGTAGTATGCTGGAACAGAGCTGGGTTAGTAGATGTGAGCTGTACAATATGTTGATTAGCCAGTATGCTAGAACCGAGCTGGGTTAGTGAATATAATCTGTACATTTTGTTGATTAGCCAGTATGCTAGAACAGAGCTGGGTCAGTGGATGTGACCTGTATAATATGCTGATTATCCAGTTAGCTACAGTGTAGTATGCTGGAACAGAGCTGGGTTAGTGGATGTGACTGTATAACATGTTGATTAGCCAGTATGCTAGAACAGAGCTGGGTTCAATATAATATGTTGATTATCCAGTATGCTGGAACAGAGCTGGATTTATGGATGTGACCTGTATAATATGTCGATTAGCTACAGTGTAGTATGCTAGAACAGAGCTGGGTTAGTAGATGTGAGCTGTACAATATGTTGTTTAGCCAGTATGCTAGAACCGAGCTGGGTTAGTTAATGTAGCCTGTATAATATCTTGATTATCCAGTATGCTGGAAGAAAGCTGGGTTTCTGTATGTGACCTGTATAATATGTTGATTAGCTACAGTGTAGTATGCTAACAGAGCTGGGTTAGTGGATGTGACCTGTATAATATGCGGATTAGCCAGTATGCTAGAACATAGCTGGGTTCAATATAATATGTTGATTAGCCAGTATGCTAGAACAGAGCCAGGTCAGTGGATGTGACCCGTATAATATGCTGACTATCCAGTATGTTAGAAAAGAGCTGGGTTAGTGGATGTAACCTGTATAATATGTTGATTAGCTACAGTGTAGTATGCTGGAACAGAGCTGGGTTAGTGGAGGTGACCTGTATAAATATGCTGATTAGCCAGTATGCTAGAACATAGCTGGGTTCAATATAATATGTTGATTAGCCAGTATGCTAGAACAGAGCTGGGTTAATGGATGCAACCTGTATAATATATGGCTTAGCCAGTATGCTAGAACAGAGCTAAGTTAGTGGATGTGACCTGTATAATATGTTGATTAGCCAGTATGCTAGAACAGAGCTGGGTTAGTGGATGTGACCTGTATAGAGATGAAGCTAGATCACCCAACATTTTAATTTGGTTGATCATTCCCCAAACCAAGCACTCACAATAGCCAAACTGTGTACACGTCTGGTAGATCCATTGTATAACATGTTGATTAGCTACAGTGTAGTATGCTAGAACAGAGCTGGGTTAGTAGATGTGAGCTGTACAATATGTTGATTAGCCAGTATGCTAGAACCGAGCTGGGTTAGTTAATGTAGCCTGTATAATATCTTGATTATCCAGTATGCTGGAACAGAGCTGGATTTCTGGATGTGACCTGTATAATTTGTTGGTTAGCTACAGTGTAGTATACTAGAACAGAGCTGGGTTAGTGGATGTGATCTGTATAATATGTTGATTAACCAGTATGCTAGAACAGAGCTGGGTTACTAATGTAGCCTGTATAATATCTTGATTATCCAGTATGCTGGAAGAAAGTTGGGTTTCTGGATGTGACCTGTATAATATGTTGATTAGCTACAGTGTAGTATGCTAGAACAGAGCTGGGTTAGTGGATGTGACCTGTATAATGTGGATTAGCCAGTATGCTAGAACATAGCTGGGTTCAATATAATATGTTGATTATCCAGTATGCTAAAACAGAGCTGGGTTAATGGATGTGACCTGTATGATATGTGGATTAGCCAGTATACTAGCACAGAGCTAGGTTAGTGGATGCGACCTGTATAATATGTTGATTAAGCAGTATGCTAGAACAGAGTTGGGTTAGTGAATATAATCTGTACAAATGTTCATTAGCCAGTATACTAGAACAGAGCCAGGTCAGTGGATGTGACCTGTATAATATGCTGACTATCCAGTATGCTAGAACAGAGCTGGGTTAGTGGATGTAACCTGTATAATATGTTGATTAGCTACAGTGTACTATGCTGGAACAGAGCTGGGTTAGTGGAGGTGACCTGTATAATATGCTGATTAGCCAGTATACTAGAACATAGCTGGGTTCAATATAAGATGTTGATTAGCCAGTATGCTAGAACAGAGCTGGGTTAATGGATGTGACCTTTATAATATGTGGCTTAGCCAGTATGCTAGAACAGAGCTAAGTTAGTGGATGTGACCTGTATAATATGTGGATTAGCCAGTATGCTATAACAGAGCTGGGTTAGTGGATGTGACCTGTATAGAGATGAAGTTAGATCACCCAACATTTTAATTTGATTGATCATCCCCCAGACCAAGAACTCACAATAGCCAAACTGTGTACACGTCTGGTAGATCCATTGTCTAAGTCCCACCCCAAAGATAGCCTTATCCACAGTGGTGTTGGAGAGTTGAGCCATGAATCCTGCCCATGAGTTATCTGTACAGTTCGTGTGACTTAGGCTCAACACTTTCTGTGAAACACAAACCAATACATATATGAGAAATGTTATCACAAAAAAACAACTCTAATTAGTCACATCAGGGTCAAATACAGAACCTTGTAATTTGAGCTAATTTTAAACAGAATGTGTTAAAATTGAGCTCAGAATGATTTCAAATCTGTTTTATCATGGTTCTGCACAATGTTCTGTTTGAAAGCTTGAACAACTTCAATTAACCCAACTCATTTGCCTTTAATTTGGACCTTTATCGGGATACATGAACATGTAGCTCTAATTTGGCAAGCTGTTTTCATGGGTATGGGTAAGAAATCAGACCAGAATATTTGACATTCAGGTGTATAATTACTGTGGCTT
The DNA here is from genome assembly GCA_036873755.1 of Hanleya hanleyi. Taxonomy (NCBI): domain Eukaryota; kingdom Metazoa; phylum Mollusca; class Polyplacophora; order Lepidopleurida; family Hanleyidae; genus Hanleya; species Hanleya hanleyi. The sequence goes on from JAVTVY010020476.1 coordinate 56,422, forward strand.
ACATGTATATTAACTTGATTATCTGGATTTTCACTGATCATATCAAATTTGAATTAACCAAATTGAGTGCACTATAGAATACTTTTCTTTGAAAGACAAACAAGGATATAGGACAGTAAATCGCACTCACTTTTCCCCACCACCCTTATTCAAAAGTTATTACTTTCCAAAATTTCAAAAGTCACCAATTAAATAAAGTAATAATTTAAATGATAGTGATTAAGATGAGCAGACTTGACTAGATGCTGCTAAACTGCTGAACAGACCTGGTTATATACTGCTAAACTGCTGTACAGACCTTCTACATGTATATGCTGCTAAACTGCTGTACAGACCTCCTATATACTGCTAAACTGTGGTACAGTCCTCCTATATGCTGCTAAACTACTGTACAGACCTGGCTATACACTGCTACCCTGCTGGACAGACCTGGCTTTATGCTGCTAAACTGATGTACAGACGTGGCTATATGATGCTGAACTGCTGTACTGACCTCGATATATGCTGCTAAACTGATGTACAGACATGGCTATATGCTGCTAACCTGCAGCTGCTGTACAGACCTGGCTATATGCTGCTAACATGCTATACAGACCTGGATATATGCTAAACTGCTGTCCAAGCCTGGCGCTATATGCCGCCAAACTGCTGTCCAAGCCTGGCTATATGCTGCTACTCTCTTAAAATGCAAATGTTAGATTTAACAGCTAGAGTGGTGGAGGGGGGAAAGCATTTAGAAAGTGTTGTATTCACCACTATACACTTATTAACTTGTGACGGAGTCAATATCATGAAACCTGGACCCGAGGTCAGACTTGGCCAAGCAGACTTGAACGAGGCCGCAGGCCGAGGTCAGGTCTGCTCGGCCAAGTCTGGCTAAGGGTCCGGGTTTCATGATATTGACTCCGTCACAAGTTTATAAGTGTTTTATTATACCGAATTTATTAACTGCAGTGACTCATCGCTATGACGCCAGACCAGCGCATGATACTACTATACTCCTTTCCAAAAACGCCGTTTCGCCGTTTCGCGAATACTTCCTGTCATGCAGCTGTGTGTTATCGGAAACGAGACACACAGATACAATTTTATGAATAGTTCATGGATAAATCTACAAAGCTGCTCCCAATCTGACTAGAATAATATTGAGAATTTAAACTTTCAGAAGCGTTTTCCGAGATTTACGAGGTGAACTCTTCGTCACAAACTCTGGGTGTTTTGATACAATGTAGCCACTGAATTTACACACTTCATTCATAAATCCTATTTGGGTCATGGTGAACTCATTTGATTGGGTGACATCGACGGCGTAAAGTTACTCCAGTTTTGAGATAAGAATGAAATGGATTACTCGGGCAGTGCAGATAGAATTTACATATAACAAATTATTATACCTCTTGAATATTCAGGAGACCGAAACGTATGCTTACCATCGACGAGTATTTATCTCCATCCTTCTTTCTCAACCCAGCAAAGATTTTGAAGAGGAATTCTCCAAGTTGTTCTTGCGAGTTGCGTTATTGACGACTATCGAAAATCAATATCTTTTGCTTGACAGACGTCTAATATTGGTATAGACGCCTGTATAACATTTTTGCGGCCACAGTAACATATTACCTGGTAGTCAGTCGGCATCACTACAGTCTCATCTGAGTATGACCGTCAGATCATGGCCACAGTAAGATATTAGCCGGTAGTCATCCGTCATCACCACAGTCTCATCTGAGTATGACCGTCAGATCTTGACCACAGTAAGATAGTACCTGGAAGTCAGCCGTCATCACTACAGTCTCATGTGAGTATGCCCGTCAGATCTTGACCACAGTAAGGTATTACCTGGTAGTCAGCCATCATTACTACAGTCTCATGTGAGTATGACCGTCAGATCATGGCCACAGTAAGGTATTACCTGCAAGTCAGCCATCATTACTACAGTCTCATGTGGGTATGTCCGTCAGATCTTGACCACAGTACGATATTGCCTGGTAGTCAGTCGTCATCACTGCAGTCTCATGTGAGTATGACCGTCAGATCATGGCCACAGTAAGATATTACCTGGTAGTCAGCCATCATTACTACAGTCTCATGTGAGTATGACCGTCAGATCATGGCCACAGTAAGGTATTACCTGGAAGTCAGCCATCATCAGTACAGTCTCATGTGAGTATGACCGTCAGATCATGGCCACAGTAAGATATTACCTAGTAGTCAGTCGTCATCACTACAGTCTCATGTGAGTATGACCGTCAGATCTTGGCCACAGTAAGGTATTACCTGGTAGTCAGCCATCATCTCTACAGTCTCATGTGAGTATGACCGTCAGATCATGGCCACAGTAAGATATTACCTGGTAGTCAGCCATCATTACTACAGTCTCATGTGAGTATGGCCGTCAGATCATGGCCACAGTAAGATATTACCTGGTAGTCAGCCATCATCTCTACAGTCTCATGTGAGTATGACCGTCAGATCATGGCCACTCTAAGATATTACCTGGTAGTACGTCAGCCGTCATCACTAGTCTCATGTGAGTATGACCGTCAGATCATGGCCACAGTAAGATATTACCTGGTAGTCAACCATCATTACTACAGTCTCGTGTGAGTATGACCGTCAGATCATGGCCACAGTAAGGTATTACCTGGAAGTCAGCCATCATCAGTACAGTCTCATGTGAGTATGACCGTCAGATCATGGCCACAGTAAGATATTACCTAGTAGTCAGTCGTCATCACTACAGTCTCATGTGAGTATGACCGTCAGATCTTGGCCACAGTAAGATATTACCTGGTAGTCAGCCATCATCTCTACAGTCTCATGTGAGTATGACCGTCAGATCATGGCCACTCTAAGATATTACCTGGTAGTACGTCAGCCGTCATCACTAGTCTCATGTGAGTATGACCCTCAGATCATGGCCACAGTAAGATATTGCCTGGTAGTCAGTCGTCATCTCTACAGTCTCATGTGAGTATGACCGTCAGATCATGGCCACAGGAAGATATTACCTGGTAGTCAGTCGTCATCACTACAGTCTCATCTGAGTATGACCGTCAGATCATGGCCACAGTAAGATATTACCTAGTAGTCAGTCGTCATCACTACAGTCTCATCTGAGTATGACCGTCAGATCATGGCCAGAGTAAGATATTACCTCGTAGTCAGTCGTCATCACTACAGTCTCATCTGAGTATGACCGTCAGATCATGGCCACAGTAAGATATTACCTGGTAGTCAGCCGTTATCACTACAGTCTCATATGAGTATGACCGTCAGATTATGGCCACAGTAAGGTATTACCTGGTAGTCAGCCGTCATCACTAGTCTCATGTGCGTATGACCGTCAGATCTTGACCACAGTACGATAGTACCTGGTGGTCAGCCGGTATCACTACAGTCTCATGTGAGTATGACCGTCAGATCATGGTCACAGTAAAATATTACCTGGAGGTCAGCCGTCATCACTAGTCCCATGTGAGTATGACCGTCAGATCTTGATCACAGTAAGGTATTACCTGGTAGTCAGCCATCATTACTACAGTCTCATGTGAGTATGACCGTCAGATCATGGCCACAGTAAGGTATTACCTGCAAGTCAGCCATCATTACAACAGTCTCATGTGGGTATGTCCGTCAGATCATGGCCACAGTACGATATTACCTGGTAGTCAGTCGTCATCACTACAGTCTCATGTGAGTATGGCCGTCAGATCATGGCCACAGTAAGATATTACCTGGTAGTCAGCCATCGTCTCTACAGTCTCATGTGAGTATGACCGTCAGATCATGGCCACACTAAGATATTACCTGGTAGTCAGCCGTCATCACTATTCTCATGTGAGTATGACCCTCAGATCATGGCCACAGTAAGATATTACCTGGTAGTCAGCCGTCATCTCTAGTCTCATGAGAGTATGCCCGTCAGATCTTGACCACAGTAAGGTATTACCTGGTAGTCAGCCATCATTACTACAGTCTCATGTGAGTATGACCGTCAGATCATGGCCACAGTAAGGTATTACCTGCAAGTCAGCCATCATTACTACAGTCTCATGTGGGTATGTCCGTCAGATCTTGACCACAGTACGATATTGCCTGGTAGTCAGTCGTCATCACTGCAGTCTCATGTGAGTATGACCGTCAGATCATGGCCACAGTAAGATATTACCTGGTAGTCAGCCATCATTACTACAGTCTCATGTGAGTATGACCGTCAGATCATGGCCACAGTAAGGTATTACCTGGAAGTCAGCCATCATCAGTACAGTCTCATGTGAGTATGACCGTCAGATCATGGCCACAGTAAGATATTACCTAGTAGTCAGTCGTCATCACTACAGTCTCATGTGAGTATGACCGTCAGATCTTGGCCACAGTAAGGTATTACCTGGTAGTCAGCCATCATCTCTACAGTCTCATGTGAGTATGACCGTCAGATCATGGCCACAGTAAGATATTACCTGGTAGTCAGCCATCATTACTACAGTCTCATGTGAGTATGGCCGTCAGATCATGGCCACAGTAAGATATTACCTGGTAGTCAGCCATCATCTCTACAGTCTCATGTGAGTATGACCGTCAGATCATGGCCACTCTAAGATATTACCTGGTAGTACGTCAGCCGTCATCACTAGTCTCATGTGAGTATGACCGTCAGATCATGGCCACAGTAAGATATTACCTGGTAGTCAACCATCATTACTACAGTCTCGTGTGAGTATGACCGTCAGATCATGGCCACAGTAAGGTATTACCTGGAAGTCAGCCATCATCAGTACAGTCTCATGTGAGTATGACCGTCAGATCATGGCCACAGTAAGATATTACCTAGTAGTCAGTCGTCATCACTACAGTCTCATGTGAGTATGACCGTCAGATCTTGGCCACAGTAAGATATTACCTGGTAGTCAGCCATCATCTCTACAGTCTCATGTGAGTATGACCGTCAGATCATGGCCACTCTAAGATATTACCTGGTAGTACGTCAGCCGTCATCACTAGTCTCATGTGAGTATGACCCTCAGATCATGGCCACAGTAAGATATTGCCTGGTAGTCAGTCGTCATCTCTACAGTCTCATGTGAGTATGACCGTCAGATCATGGCCACAGGAAGATATTACCTGGTAGTCAGTCGTCATCACTACAGTCTCATCTGAGTATGACCGTCAGATCATGGCCACAGTAAGATATTACCTAGTAGTCAGTCGTCATCACTACAGTCTCATCTGAGTATGACCGTCAGATCATGGCCAGAGTAAGATATTACCTCGTAGTCAGTCGTCATCACTACAGTCTCATCTGAGTATGACCGTCAGATCATGGCCACAGTAAGATATTACCTGGTAGTCAGCCGTTATCACTACAGTCTCATATGAGTATGACCGTCAGATTATGGCCACAGTAAGGTATTACCTGGTAGTCAGCCGTCATCACTAGTCTCATGTGCGTATGACCGTCAGATCTTGACCACAGTACGATAGTACCTGGTGGTCAGCCGGTATCACTACAGTCTCATGTGAGTATGACCGTCAGATCATGGTCACAGTAAAATATTACCTGGAGGTCAGCCGTCATCACTAGTCCCATGTGAGTATGACCGTCAGATCTTGATCACAGTAAGGTATTACCTGGTAGTCAGCCATCATTACTACAGTCTCATGTGAGTATGACCGTCAGATCATGGCCACAGTAAGGTATTACCTGCAAGTCAGCCATCATTACAACAGTCTCATGTGGGTATGTCCGTCAGATCATGGCCACAGTACGATATTACCTGGTAGTCAGTCGTCATCACTACAGTCTCATGTGAGTATGGCCGTCAGATCATGGCCACAGTAAGATATTACCTGGTAGTCAGCCATCGTCTCTACAGTCTCATGTGAGTATGACCGTCAGATCATGGCCACACTAAGATATTGCCTGGTAGTCAGCCGTCATCACTATTCTCATGTGAGTATGACCCTCAGATCATGGCCACAGTAAGATATTACCTGGTAGTCAGCCGTCATCTCTAGTCTCATGAGAGTATGACCGTCACATCATGGCCACAGTAAGATATTACCTGGTAGTCAGTCGTCATCACTACAGTCTCATCTGAGTATGAACGTTGGTCATGGCCACAGTAACATATCACCTGGTAGTCTGTCGTCATCACTACAGTCTCATCTGAGTATGACCGTCAGATCATGGCCACAGTAAGATATTACCTGGTAGTCAGTCGTCATCACTACAGTCTCATGTGAGTATGACCGTCAGATCATGGCCACAGTAAGATATTACCTCGTGGTCAGGCGTCATCACTACAGTATCATGTGAATATGACCGTCAGATCATTGCAACAGTAAGATATTACCTGGTTGTCAGTCGTCATCACTTCAGTCTCATGCGAGTATTACCGTCAGATCATGGCCACAGTAAGATATTACCTGGTGGTCAGCTGTCATCACTGCAGTCTCATGCGAGTATGGCCGTCGGATCATGGCCACAGTAAGATATTACCTGGTAGTCAGCCGCGTTCACTACAGTCTCAGGTGAGTATGACCGTCAGATCATGGCCACAGTAAGATATTACCTGGTGGTCAGCTGTCATCACTGCAGTCTCATGCGAGTATGGCCGTCAGATCATGACCACAGTAAGATATTACCTGGTAGGCAGCCGCCTTCACTACAGTCTCATGTGAGTATGACCGTCAGATCATGGCCACGGTAAGATATTACCTGGTGGTCAGCTGTCATCACTGCAGTCTCATGCGAGTATGGCCGGCAGATCATGACCACAGTAAGATATTACCTTGTAGTCAGCCGTCATCACTACAGTCTCATGTGAGTATGACCGTCAGATCATGACCACAGTAAGATATTACCTCGTAGTCAGTCGTCATCACTACAGTCTCATCTGAGTATGACCGTCAGATCATGGCCACAGTAAGATTTTACCTGGTAGTCAGCCGTTATCACTGATACCTCACACGATCCGTTTGGACCAAAGATAGTCGACCTCTAGCCCAAAACGTCCACCCAAATGCCTGTTTCCCACTACTGCGCAGATTAATACCGGAAGTCCAGTGACCGAGATGGGACCGCCAGTGACCTTTGACCCGAAAGTAATCCCGCACCGGATGTCACGTGATCGGAAGTGACCATTGACCCGTATGTGACGTCAGCTCCATGTGATTTCACAGGCGCTCACCCCACGCGCTCAAAAATTCCAAGAGATTTGCTGTTTTCCTACTACTAACCTAGCCATGACTTTCCCATGGAGAAGCAAATGCATTTTCTCTTTTCAAACCTCTTTCACTTAGACGTGATGCCTTAGAACCCAGGTGTCCAACTAGATTTATACCGAACTGAAAAAAATCAAATTTGCTGTATTCAGATGTGCTGACATACGAGGACTATTTTCTCTCGACCGTCGCCGATGGTGGCGTGGAAGTAACAGAACTGGAAATACTGGATGCTGGAAATAAACGGGCAGAAGTCTATTACAACTACAAGGTATTCGACAAGAATTCGGAGCTAAAAGAAGTTGGAAAGTGAGTATCTCGATATTGGAAATGTAAGAAAGTGAAGTTTTGTATTTGAGATGCTATATTAAGATGCCAAAACGCAGTTTGTGTGTGTTGTGATATTACGTTAAAACACTTATAGGATGGACAGAGAGAGAGAGAGAGAGAGAGAGACAGACAGACAGACAGACAGACAGACAGACGTCGAAAACATCGTATTCAGCAATATTTCAGCTATTAGACGACGAGCAAAAGCAAACTCTATCCAAAGGTGCTAACATCCATTAAAACGCTAACAATGGTATGCAAAACGTACATGAATGGGCTCCAACTAACATTTTCCAACATGAATCAGGGACGTCTGAACGAGATACATTCATATCAAAACTTATCAAACAAACCAATAGTTTAGAAGCGAGCCACGAATATCAGTACCTTCCTGTAACCATTCCAAGTGTACCTCATTCAGAAAATACCTTCCTGTAACCACTCAAAGTGTACCTTATTCAGACAATACCTTCCCGGAACCACTCCAAGCATACCTCATTCAGACAATACATTCCCGGAACCGCTACAAGTGTACCTCATTCAGAAAATACCTTCCTGTAACCACTCAAAGTGTACCTTATTCAGACAATACCTTCCCGGAACCACTCCAAGTGTACCTCATTCAGACAATACCTTCCCGGAACCACGCCAAGTGTACCTCATTCAGACAATACGTTCCAGGAACCATTCCAAGTGTATCTCATTCAGACAATCCCTTCCTGGAACTACTCAAAGTGTACCATACAATGTCTTCTATAACCTTCACTAATCTAATAGACATCTGAAATAATACTCTCTATAAGTCATCGTATATACTACTCCATATAAAAGTCATCTGATATACAACTCTCTTTTATAAACGTCCGTTATTCACTACTCCCTATAATAAACATCTTATATACTACACCCTATAATATACATCTGATATGCTACTCCCTATAAGTCACCGTATAAACTACTCCAGTTATCTGATATACAACTCGCTTTTATAAACATCTGATATACTACTCCCTATAATACACATCTGATATACTACTGCCTATAATAGACATCTGATATACTACTCCCTATAATAAACATCTGATATACTACTCGATAGAATAGAAATCTGATATTCTACTCCCTATAATAAACATCTGATATACTACTATCTTTACTAGACATCTGCCCCTATAATAAAAATCTGATATACTACACGCTATAATAGACATCAGATTTACTACTCGCTATAACAGACATCTGCCCCTATAATAAAAATCTGATATACTACTCCCTATAATAGACATCTGATATACTACTCCCTATAATAGACATCTGATACACTACGCCCTATAATAGGCATCTGATATACTACTCCCTATGATAGACATCTATATACTACTCCCTATAACAAACATCGTATACACTACTCCCTATAATAAATATTCAATACTAATCCCTTTAATAGACATCTGATACACTACCCCTATAATAAACATCTGATATACTACTCCCTATAATAAACATCTGATATACTACTCGATAGAATAGAAATCTGATATTCTACTCCCTATAATAAACATCTGATATACTACTATCTATAATAGACATCTGCCCCTATAATAAAAATCTGATATACTACACGCTATAATAGACATCAGATTTACTACTCGCTATAACAGACATCTGCCCCTATAATAGAAATCTGATATACTACTCCCTATAATAGACATCTGATATACTACTCCCTATGATAGACATCTGATATACTACTCCCTATAACAAACATCGTATACACTACTCCCTATAATAAATATTCAATACTAATCCCTTTAATAGACAGCTGATACACTACCCCTATAATAAACATCTGATATACTACTCCCTATAATATACATCTGATATGCTACTCCCTATAAGTCATCGTATAAACTACTCCATATAATAGACATCTGATATACCACTCCCTATAATAGACATCTGGTATACTACCCCTATAATAGATATTTGCCGATATCAGCGACATCTGATATAGTACTCCCTGTAATAGTACTTCTTGTATACTATCCGCTATGAGTCATCTGATATACTTTTCTCTATAATAGACATCTGATATACTACTCCCTATAATAGGCATCTGATATACTACCCCTATAATAAACATCTGATATACTACTCCCTATAATAGGCATCTGATATACTACTCCCTGTAATAGACATCTGATATACTACTCCCTATAATAGACATCTGATATACTACTCCCTATAATAGGCATCTGATATACTACTCCCTATAATAGATATCTGATATACTACTCCCTATAATAGACATCTGATACACTACTCCCTATAATAGACATCTGATATACTACTCCCTATAATAGACATCTGATATACTACTCCCTATCTTAGACATCTGATATACTACTCCCTATAATATACATCTGATATACTACTCCCTGTAATAGACATCGATATACTACTCCCTATAATAAACATCTGATATACTACTCCCTATAATAGGCATCTGATATACTACCCCTATAATAGACATCTGATATACTACTCCTTATAATAGCCATCTGATATACTACTCCCTATAATAGTCATCTGATATACTACTCCCTATAATAGACATCTGATATATTACTCCCTATAATAGACATCTGATATACTACTCCCTATAATAGACATCTGATATACTACCCCTATAATAGACATCTGATATATTACTCCCTATAATAGACATCTGATATACTACTCCCTATAATAGACAACTGATATACTACCCTTATAATAGACATCTGATATATTACTCCCTATAATAGACATCTGATATACTACTCCCTATACTAGACATCTGATATACTACCCCTATAATAGACATCTGATATACTACTCCCTATACTAGACATCTGATATACTACCCCTATAATAGACATCTGATATATTACTCCCTATAATAGACATCTGATATACTACTCCCTATAATAGACAACTGATATACTACCCTTATAATAGACATCTGATATATTACTCCCTATAATAGACATCTGATATACTACTCCCTATACTAGACATCTGATATACTACCCCTATAATAGACATCTGATATACTACTCCCTATACTAGACATCTGATATACTACTCCATATAATAGACATCTGATATGCTGCTCCCTATAATAGATATCTGTCCCTATAATATACATCTGATATACTACTCCTGTAATAGACATCTGATACACTAATCGCCGCTATGATATTCATCTCATATACTTTTCCTTATATTAGACATCTGTTGTACTACTCCCTATAATAGACATCTTATATACTACTCTATATCTTAGACATCTGATATACCACTCCATATAGTAGATATCTGATATCCTACCCCCAATAATAGACATATGATATACTTTTCCCTATAATAGACATCGTATATACTACTCCCCATAATAAACCAATCCCTTTGATAGACATCTGATATACTACTCCCTATAATGGACATTTTATATACTACTGCTTACATTAGATTTCGATTGATAATACTACTGCTATACTGCTCTTTTATAATAGACATCTGATATACTGCTCCCTATAATAGACAGTTGATACACTATTCCCTATAGTAGACATCTGATATGCTACTCTGATCTACTGATCCCTATATCAGACATCTGATATACTGCTCCCTATAATAGACATCTGCCCCTATAACAGATATCTGATATACTACTCCCTCATTACAGGGATTTCATGATTTTCAACTGTATCGGTGGTGAATTAAAGATCAAGCTGGCCATGTGGACCCCAAATGGTGAACCAGCGGGCCACAATTGAGTCAACGATGAGATGACCCAAAAGAGATGAGATGAGTCAGTGAACGACGATTTCATTTGTAGAATAACATTTAAAATGCCCTATGTGACCAGAATTAAATATTGCTTTCAAATACCCTTAATCCCAAGTAAAGCAACACCAATTACAACCTGATCCTATCACCGTGCGCAAAATGTGAAAGAAATAATAGAACAAAACTCGTATTTCATACGCGAAAACAATAACATAAATATATTTTAACAAAATACGATTGTCAACTTCGGATTCGTGCCAGGAAAACTGAGTCAGAGAATTATCTCCCGTTGATAAGTTACACTGTGAACTGGTTTTGAACCAAGATTTGCTCTCCAAACCAAGGAACCCTCCCTCTTCCTTCTATATCGAACGTTTCGTTGTAGTACCGTTAAAGGATTTAGAAGATAGCAGAATTATATAATTATACAATAGGAAAAGATGTACAAACTGTTAACGCCCGATGTATCTTGGTAACCAAACATGAACTGTCTGTGAACTTATACCCGATAAAATACTGAATGTCAATGATAGAAGTCCTGTCTCCATATTTTATAGAATTCACTTCACAGAGGAATATTGGCTAAGTATCAATAACTGCATGAACTGTTCACTTCTTTGTTCCGACGCTTACTACTGAATAAAATTTGAATATAACGGCAAACAAATTTTGTCTCAATATTTTCCATCTACAAATTCATATTTAAAGTTCCAATAGAATGACTACGATAACGATAACGATGAAAGAGTAATCTGGTTAGTCAGCAGCTGACAAAAAACAACCAGAAACATGTGTGTGACATAAAACAACCAGAAACATGTGTGTGACATAAAACAACCAGAAACATGTGTGTGACATAAAACAACCAGAAACATGTGTGTGACATAAAACAACCAGAAACATGTGTGTGACATAAAACAACCAGAAACATGTGTGTGACATAAAACAACCAAGAAACATGTGTGTGACATAAAACAACCAGAAACATGTGTGTGACATAAAACAACCAGAAACATGCGTGGGTTCAAACATGTGTGGATTCAAACATGTGTGGGTTCAAACATGTGGTGTGGGTTCAAACATGTGTGGGTTCAAACATGTGGTGTGGGTTCAAACATGTGTGGGTTCAAACATGTGGTGTGGGTTCAAACATGTGTGGGTTCAAACATGTGTGGAGGCTAAGAACGTCTGGTGGTTAAGAGTGTCCGGACCCTATCTTCTAACCCAGCTAGGACATTTTTCTCCACATTGGAGACAAGTGTCCGTCCATGGTTGCAATAGAAAAAGGATATGAAAAGAGACACTAATCACCATCCTCCCCACAGCGCATGCTCCATTTCACAGGCTCATTAACATCCCTTCCTCCAATAGCAGAAGTTGACCTTTACTACGTCGCTATGACGTATAGGGGAAAACCCACGTACGCACGGATCAGTTTGAATCAGGCCGAACAACTCCTCCAGTTTTGCACATGAGCGAACTACTTTTCATATGCTCTCTGTCCAGATAAGCAGGGAAAATAATCTCCAGATAAATCTTTTTAACGCTAGGTCAACAGAGGTATTATGCAGATTTGAAAAGTAATCGAAATGTTAGGCATAGTATTTTACTATATATGATTTCACTTTCGGCGATGTGCGCGCGGCCGGGAATCCTTGTTCAAAAATCGGACTGGTTGCTTGGGGTATTATAAGACCCCCAGCGAGGTGGTTGGCTATTCACCAGTACATTCTTATCCGTCAAGGCTCTCGGTCACCAGCGAATCGCCTTAGACCACTCGGCCGCAGAGGGCCCGCACATAAATATGGAGCATTCGACGGCGGGTTACATACTCTATGTGGTTCGTTGACAAACTCTGAAGGCTCCATGTGGAAGAGAGTTCAGTGCTAGGTTCCAAAGAAATATAAACAAAAATAGGTATAGATATCTTGTCTCAAATTAGGTCGTATGTTTATTGGGTGTCAACCCTGTTACGGCCTCAAATTCCTTGACCCAAACTTCAGTAACAAAATCTTCATATACTTGAACCGGTCAACCTCACAGCAATACAAATTAATATCCTATCAATGTTCCTCAGTCGTATACATTGTGTGACCGAGTACTCCAGATCAGTGCGCTGTACGGTGAAGGGGCTAGGTTAACTGGAATGTATAGACGTCATTAAGCAGCCATCTTGGATTTAAAAAAAATATTTTCTGGAACAGCTTGACCCAAGAGTATAGTGTGGTAAGTTCCAGATCCCTAGCTCAAGTGGAAAGAAAAAATATGTAATGCCCCCCCCAACAAGGCTTGGACAGGTCCCAATAAGCCCAGGTCAGATAGGGTTAAATAGAGATTTATTTCTTCTGTATTCTGCAAGAATGTTTACACTATACAGGATAATTCCGAACTGACCACTCTTCCTGGTCACCTTTGGGAACTGCTTATCGGATTATACAAAAGCCTTGGGATCCAGGCAATATGGATGAGGAGGCATAATACAGCAGGAGGGTGACTCCGAAAATATTAGCGAAAAGCATTTTATAGATCAATATTTCGACATATATTTATTCATGTCGTCGTCAGGAAAGGTAGTTTACAACAGGATTCATGGGTAAGTTTTACAGAACATTCAAAGATAATCAACCATTCAGACATATTATACAGTGAGTAATGTTATAACTAACGAAATCATCCAACAATGAAATTCACCAAAAACGTGCTCATATGAACTAACCGATGAAAGGAATTGAGACGGTGTTCACCAGAAAAGTACGTGTTCGGTTGATGTTTTGATAGCCCAGTTCATTGGGGGATTTTCCCTACTTATAGCTAAGAAGTAGAGTGTTCCAATCGTTGAGTTGTCAATAATCTTGCATTTTAACAAAACAAATGTTTAGCTGGTATAATGGCTCGACTGTTTTCTAGAAACAAGAAATCCTCTCCCGTAAACGATCTTTCGATTCCTTTCATTAGTCAGCTCATTCTTAGTAGAGCAATATGGTGAAAATATTGTGCACTTCGAGGTAAAAGCACGAAACTTGGCATAGTAGTAGCCCGATCAATTTCTGATTAGGAACCACCCAATTTTTTTCAAAGATGGCCGCCAAATTCAAGATGGCCGCCATAATAATGGCCAAATACTGAAATTAACTTAGTTCATTGTTTGATTTGTGTCAGAAGCCTAAAACTTGACATGATGCTAGCTATTGGTGTCTCCGTTAATTTCCATTTAACGTTTCGGGGTGTAGACCACGACTTGAGGGATGTCCACGTCATCTGTGATGCCATTGGGGACGTCATCAGTAGAAGTAGTAACCAAAGTGGGCATTTGGAGGGTGTGAAGGAATATGTCAGAGGAATAGAACAAAGACCATTACGACGTCCACAAGCCGTTGCTGGTTCCGGCGTGAGCGATCGTGGTCCATAGCCTGCGCATCAAGGATGGCTTTCATAGTCCAGTAGTGGTGGGTGATAGCGCACCTCGCCATCTAGGCGACTCTGTCGAAGACCGCTTCTGTGAACTCTTCCAGGATCTGGCATCGCCCCTCGTTGTCGTCGCCATCTTCAAACATGGACCGAACCACTGCTCGGTAACCCATGAGTGAGTTAACCACGGTCACATGCTGTAAACTACGAGTGGCATAGGGATGGGTCTCCGTCATGGCTCTGCAACAGTTGAAATGGGGATGTTGGGCCCAGAGGGACGTTTTTTTGGCGGTGTCAAACATGCGCGCTTATACGTAGCTCTACGGGTCCGTGATAAGTACTATTATGATTGGTTAGTCCAATAAGGGAACAACAACAGGGATTACAGGTCATTTCATTCATTTTATTATCCCCTCCATCATAGCACATCCACGCTGGGGGAAACGCTATGGGTGTGTTTACAATTCACTTATGTTATCGTCCGTGTCTTAGCCACATAGTCGGCTGCTCTTGTCAAATCAGAAGTTAATTGTGCTGATCTCCGACTGCTCTTGTCCAATAAGAAGCCGACCCTGAGAATAAGTATTAGTATATGTCATGGATGGAACACAAAATGGAACACAAACTGTGGAGGTTTTTCGGATTGATGGGGCTCAACTGACTGTGGAGTCTGAAGACTCGACCGCAAAGCTATTGGGCATGTCTGGATGCCTTATGGACCGACCGTTGATGTCACCTGCAGATCGAACATGTATACTCGCCAACAGGACCTTGAAAGTAGACTCATGGATGGAGTCAAATGCCGCGGCTTCCTCAACCCTCAAGCGTGCATGTTCATGGATTACACTTTGGTGAGATCTCAACTGACTGTGTAGTCTGAAGTGGTGTCCACAGTCCCCACATTTGATGCCTGGATTTCTCATGGAGAAACCGTTCATTAGAACACATATAAGGGAAGTGGGAAGAGGTGCCGACATACTGGCAGAGCCACATGACGTCACAGTATAGTCTTCCGGTTAACCTATTATAAAGCACATACCAAGAATCTAACGATTCGTGATATGTGTTGTATCTCAAGTATGCTTTTATTGTACCTGTTCATGTGGCAACATGGATGATATGACCACACGGCCCCTAGCACCGGCATAAGCTGTATTTGATACAAATCTAGAGAGCTATTATGGAAATGCTCTGACAACTCGTATGTTGGTAATTGGTGAGCTGTTTCGCTGTGACAACTCGTACACTGGGGATTGGTGAGCTGTATCGTCGTCAGATAAAACGTGACGGCATTTAACACAAAAGACTAGTCTGTATGGCTCGATGTCCACCCAGCATCAATTTCCCACAAATGCACTATACACTATCCAGGCGATTAAATATATCCCCGCAGGTCTCGCAGATGTACTGGATAGTAGCATGGTGGATGGTAGACGCATGGCGTTGTAAGTCGTGCAAGCGTGTAAAGGACTTGGAGCAAGTGGTACACGAGAGCATCGTGGCGTAAGTGGTTGAACGAATGACTGCTGAAAGAGTCAGAACGTTTGCTTTGATAGTGCGCTAGTTGGCGATCTATTTTTAGCACAACCAGTTTGGACGAAAATTCCGGTATACCGCCACTTTCATAAACCTTTCCTACGAAAGAACTCCCCTACGTTATTCTTGCCACCAATCGCCGCATCGCCGTCCTGCCTGTCCACACTTGAATCATGTATGTGTGTGTGTGCGTGCGTGTGTGTGTGCGTGTGTATGTGGGCGTGTGTGTACTCGTATAAACCGTAAGATGAGGACCAAAGCTTGAATTCTTACTATGTTTACGAGGACCGAGATTGCACCAAGATCCAGAAAGTGGTCCTTGGACTGTTTTTTTTTATATTAAAATGCGTTTCTTTTGGCAGCCATCTTGAATACGACAATCATTTTACTGTGAAAGATAAAGTTTATTAGTAGCAGGAATTATTTGCTTGGCTTTAGCACATTACATTAAGCGCACAATACAGACATAATCCTTTACGCATTGTATGAATATTTGACCATTATCATGGCCGTCATTTTGAATTTGGCGGTCACCTTGGAAAATAATTTTACAGATCTTTCTTGAAAACGAACTAGAGCATTAATAACAAGCATCGCTGCAAGTTTCATGACATCGACTAAAACAATAAACAGTATTATTAATCAACTATCAATGATATGAATCCAATACAAAGAAATCGGCCTGCTTGATATGACCCCAAACCGGGCCAATATGAGGAAGGCGGGTCAATACGGAAAAGCAGGTCCAATACGGGAAAACAGGGCCAATATGGGCTGGGCCAATATGACTTTCAACATGACGACGCTGAGGATGAACGATCCTCGATTCGCGATCTTCTCCGAATGATGTCACTGATTTCTCTGACTTTGAACGGATATTCAATGGCTTATGTGATAATATTTGATAGAGCTGTACGTGCCGATACACAAACCTTGAAATCAAGTGAGGCGAGTCATGCTGAAATAGACTATAGTGACGCGAGGGCGAAATCGACATGTACAAGCAGACGTCAAAACAGCAATCCAACACTTACAGCAGTGCACTGATGAACGAAGCGATAACTACAGTGATATTTTACAACAGAAAGATGTCAGACTTGCAGCTAGAAGAGTTATTCACATATGGATAGAACCGATAGAAATTATGCGGTCGAAACACCTGTAAAATGATGTTGAAAACTAGGGTCTCCATAGCATCATACGTCTTCGATCCTCAAATCGGGACTGGATTTGGACCAAATTTACGCCAGGTTATAAGGTTGTATTTTACTGCACCGTTCTTATCAAATAAAATTAGTATTTCGTCTGCTTGTATCTTTTTTCATACGTTAAAGACCCACGCCCAGGTTGAAGATGATCGGCCTATTCACCGTCCCGATTGTCACCGTCGTTTCCGATAGCGTTACTGTAGAGGGGATCGACTTTCCGACGATAATGGCACTTCAAAAAGCACATATAATAATCATAGGAAATAGGCCTATTGTGAAGGAAGAAATACAGGGAGTCGCTGTACTAAAATATTCCTTGATGCATGTATATAATCGATAAAAAAAATTGTAGGTGAGTTAATTAATAAAAATGTCATTAACCAAGTGTTTTCATATTGGCCTGGTTATAGGTCCTCGGTCAGCCGTGTTGGCCCTCGGCCTGCGGCCTCGGGCCAATACGGCAGGCCTCGGACCTATAACAAGGCCAATATGAAAACACTTGGTTAATAACATAATATTATTATCATATTGCTGTATTTGACCATTATATTGGCGGCCACCTTGAACTTGGCGGCCATATTGGAAAAAAAATCCTTATCGGAAAATGGTCAGGGCATCTTTGGCTACAGCCATGCCAAGTTTCATGCGTTTACCTCGAAGTGCACAATTCGGCTAGTTTTGTGCACGGTATCTCCTTCTGTGTATTGTACAAGGTATTCAATGTAAACCGCCTTTAAAACCAATTCATGAACATCAGAATTGAATAAAATAAAACCAATTAAATTGAACCTTAATTAGAAATAATCGCATTAATTTTCGCACTTATACATG